>CM077148.1:147747022-147929930 GCA_039583875.1 Platanthera guangdongensis | reverse complement strand
TTCATGTTATATGCTCAACCGTGTAGGGTTTGAGGGATTTGGTTTAAATGACACTAATGTGCATTCTCACCCGGGTTGGGTTTGAGGGTTTTCAGGGACGGGTTTGGTCCTGCGAGCGGAAAAGGCTCGGAATTAAAATACTTGCATGTGCATAAATTTAGTGGCGGGGCATGCGATATGGCCGTTCGTCACACCGATGGCAATACGGGGCACCAGGCGAGGTTGTTGTGAGGGTTAGAGGGGCCAGCGGTTTGTTTTACACTGCGGTCTGGAGGACGACCCCGATAACGCACAACCGACCTAACAAGACTGACGGGTTGTCGGAAAAGTACGTACGCGAGACTCTAGAGTGCACTTGGACGTGTACAGAGGCATATGAGAGGGGTCTAAGGCTTGGTAGTGTGCATACGGCATAGAAGCGGAGACGCCCGCTCCGCTGCTGCCGTTAGCCACAGCGGTGGTACCCGAGTGTGATGCTAGCTCTCAAAAAGTGGGAACTAAAGGTCTGTGATCACAGAGTCGTTGTGTGTGAGTTGCACTTGCTGTGCATAAAATTGCATCATAACATCCATTCATATTAGGTCATACGCTTCATAGATCCTTTCATATAAATTAGTATGGGTTCTTTTATATGATAAGTTAAATTTCCTGGAAATCCTAACTATATATTTGTATGGGCATTTATATAAGTAGGGTACTTTGTGATGATAGTATAGTGGTAGAATAGTTTATTTACTTGCTCTTACTACTGTTCTTTACATCCTTTACTGTACTGCTCTTACTTACTTGTACTATATTTAGAATGCTAGAGTAGAACAATATTACTTATTACAACTGCTAGTTAGTTTCTGTCACCTGCTCCCACTTTTGCTACCCCTTGTTATCCTCCGCTTCGTCCTCCCGCTCGGTGCCTAGAAACTGCGGGGCGAGTTTCGGAGGAAACGACTTAGTCTTTTTGACTAATGGTCGGTGACCAAACTATTTTTTAGGAGCCGTGGAGATGGAGCACCAGCACGTCGAGGAGGCAGGACTTGAGGAGCAGATACCGCTTCAACAGGCTACTACCATACTGTACGTCCCAGGTGGGACGAGTTCTGATGTACTAGTGTAGCTTCTGTTTTTATTTTGAGAGAGAGTGGATTTGATGTACTGGGCATAAGCCCTTATTACTCTTTCTTTGTACTCTTTTGTGGACTATGCTGGTGTACATTTTATTTCTTATATATATGATTTGTACTATGTGACTTGTGGACTAGTGGATTTATATACTACTTTACTTCTTTTCTCATATTGGCCTACAGGTTATGTATATGATCGTAATAGCCTGCAGAATCGGCGTGTTACGGTGTCGACTAACCCGTGCGTTAGTGCCACCGTCAGACGGCGGTTCTAGGCATAAGACCCGGTAGCCCTCCTTGGTAAGGGGGAGGGGGTGTCTTACACCCCCCCCCCCGTCGGACTGGTCCTCGCCTTCACCCGACTGATCCTGGAAGCCCTTCCCGAACATCGCGTCCATGCTGTCTTCCTTCTCGCTAGGCGGTGCTGCTGGGAATAGGCTCGACATCAGGTCCCGGGACGAGATCCCCTCACATCCCTCCACCAGCACCCCCGAGTCCTTCATCATTTGGAGGGTGCACTCGGCGGCTTGTATGGAGTTGATCTACAGTCTCTCGACGAGGTCGGGCTCGCCAAAGATCCACAGGCTCTTGTCGGGGAGGGTAGGGTCGATGTCGTGGGGCGGGAAGAAGATCTCCGCCTGGCGACGGACCTCGCGGAGGAGGTGCTGATTCTCCTCCTTCAGCTTCGTGTTCGCGCCCTCCAGCTCGGCGAGGAGAGTGCGCAACTGACTAATTTCCTCCCCCTGCTCGACATTGCAAGCCTGAAGCTCCCCTGCGGCCTTGGAGTCCTAGTAGAGAAAATTCGGTTTGGTATCAGCGCCGCAGAATGATCCTAAGTAAAAGAGAAGAGTAGTGCTTGACACTTACCAGCTCGCCAGTGGCTTGGGCGAGTAGACCCTCTGCTATGTCGAGCCACCTCGCCAGGTCAGTGACCTTATCCTTGGTGACGTCGCGAGCCTGCTAAGCTCTTTGGAGTTGGTTGCTGAGGGCGAAGCTGCGGCGGGTCAGCATGTGGTGCAGCTCCATGGTCCGCAGGTGGGCCTGCAGGCCCTCATGGCCGAGCTGCCGGAGGGTCATCTTCTTGTAGACCTCGGCATCCTCGCGGCCATATAGGCCGAATCCGAGGGTGTAGGCATGACCGGTGGCGGGCTCGTGGTCGTGCTAGGAGGGGTGCAGGGTGGAGATGGAGACTCGATGAGCGAGCTCATCCCACTGCAGCATGGGCTCGCCCGCCGAGTCCTTCCACTACCCGCCGAAGTTGAAGAGGGGGTGTTGCTTTAGCGGCGCACGCTCTCGGGCTGCCGTCTTCGCCGATGGGGAGGGAGGGGAGATCGCCGCCGTGGAAGAGGGTGCCTCGCCACCTTTTCGGCCCTTGCTGGTAATCTCCTTCAGCGGGCTCTCAGCGATGCGTTGGGATGGGTCTCTGACGAGCTGATGTATTTGGGGCTGGGCTGTTGATGTTGTTGTTGTTGTTGTTGTTGCCCCCGCGGAGCCAGCAGAGCTCTCCTCATCTTCTTCGACGGCCGCTGGCGGTGTGGCGGGTTCGACCCCGCATCCTCAGGTCGCTTCTTGCTGGAAGAGGGATGTGAGAGGGCCGCCTCTTCTCGGCAGGCCGCCGCCGCCACATTCTCACGGGCGAGGGTGTCCGGGTGCGATCCCGGATCCGCAAACGGCGGGTTCGCAGGAATTATTCGCTCCCCTGCAAGAAAATACTTTGAAAAAATCAGAAGAGATTCAGCAACAATATGGCTAGCTCGGCGATAGTGCGAGCTCGGTAAGATGAGGAGAGAATAGTACCTTCGCCGGGTAGAACTGGGGGAAGCGCGTTGAGGCCCCTCCGCAGGAAGGCAACCTCGAAGTCTTTGTGGAGGAAGTACTTGTGGAGCTCGGCATCGCTGCCGGACACGGCCGGCGGGCGGTACACCTCCTCTCCCTTCTGCTGAGGCGAGTAGGGGATGTTGCCGAGATCGCCCTTGATGAAGGTGATCTTGGTCATCCAGGTGTGGTGCTTATTCGCGATCTCACAAACCTTGATCAGCGAGCCGCCGAAGTAGGCGACCCCATCCGGTGTCGCCTTGTAGGAGAACAGCTTCCTGAACACTGTCACGTTGAACTCGATCCTCTCCCGCCAGAGATAGCTCGCGAACGCCACCATCATTGTGACGGTGTTGGAGTTCAGCTAGGCGGGTACCGCGACGTAGTATTTCAAGATTTGCCGGATCTCCGGCCAGAGGGGGAGGCGCAACACCACCTCGAAATGCAAGATGGGGAAGGCGAGCTCGTCCTCGTAGAACGTGTTGATAGCCTCCCCCTCCCCCGGCCTGCGTGCCTCGAAACCCGGCGGCACATACACGGCCTTGAATTCCGCAAGCTCCTCCTCGCTGGTGTGCCCATCAAAGAAGCAATAATCCGTGAAGTGCTGCGCGCACTTGGAGCGGCCGTTGGCATCTGGATTGGTCTTGCCCATGATCACGGAGGAACGAGCGGAGCGCGAGCAGGAAGAGAAAGAAGCACAGAGAGAGGGAAAGAAAGAAATAAAGGCACAGTACGGGGTAGGTGAGTGGGGGCTATTTATAGGAAAAGAAATCTGGGGCAGGCTATCCAATCGGCTCAGCTAACCACCCCAACTCGCCACCCCAGCTCGCCGACTTCCGGCGCATCCCAACCAAGGCTAAGTCAAACATTGCAATACATTATTTGAATAACATGTCCAAGAATATTCTAAAAGCTACTTATTACAGACAGAGTTTAGGAATGAAAAAGTAGGGCGTGCGAGCAGGGAGAGCATCGGGATGCGAGTACCGGTCGGCTCGGCAAAGGATCCGCTCACTTACCTACCCCAGCCTCGCGACCCCCGCCCCCCAGTATGCCGCGCGCGGAGCAGCTCACGGATCCTTCCCGAATTCCTCTGCGCCACCGAGAGACCGCCATCTATCTCGTCCAAGAGCCGGGAGGGGGACATCAGCTCGCCTGCCTGGCCGCTTTGCACCTCGTCGGCGAGACACGCGTAGCCGCGCGTAGCCGCGCTGTAGCGTCTCGTTGACCCCCTACACCTCGCGCAGCCCGCACACCAGCTTCTTAAGGAGCTTGACCTTCCTCCTCATCAACTTTCCTTGATCCACCTCAGGACCTAGGTAAGAGTCCAGCGAGCTTGGGGATGGGAGGGGAGAGTAGTGGGCTGCCGACGATGATTCCTCGGCAGCGAATTGGCTGGGAAGAGCTGTGAAGACGAGTGTCAGCAATAAGAGAAGCGCAGAAAAAACTCATGGGGCAAGAAATCAAGCAAGATTGACCTGACGAGCTCGACAACTCAAAGGAGATGCGGGGAGGGATGAACCTGAGATCCTTCCCGCGACCTGGACCACGAGCCCCCGGCGAGAGGAGCTCAAATCCCGGGGTGGGGATACTTCCCAGACTCGCCCCCGCGACCACATTAGTTTGTCGTGGAGAGGAGGCGTGCATCGACGAGCTCGGCCTCTGCGAGCTCACTGGAAGGATCCCAAAGAGAAGAGGCGGGTCCTGGGGACGGTTGTCCGGTGCCGTGAACCGTGAATCCGCGAGAGTCGTCTCTCCTCGCGGTGTGGGCTTTCGCGGCGTGACGCCCACACTATTTGGTTGACCTTCCAGGTCGTCTCCGACTATGACAACCTCTCTATCCTTCTCAAGAATTGTTCGGGTGGAAGAGCCGGTCTCGCGCTCCTGGGTGGCCCTCAAGTCGTGGTAAATGGGCTCAGCCGCCTGAGGGAATGGCTTTGACCTCTTGGAGCCGGGCTCGGCAGAATCAATTTGAGGAACTTTGGCAGGAACCGCCGTCAGGGAGGCTATGCGAGCTACGGAAGCTTGGCGAGCTCGGTCTAAGCGCTCTTGGATCTCCTTGGGAAGAGGCATCTTGGCAGGGTTAGAGCAAAGGGAATGGCAAGAGTCAGGCAGGTGGGCAGGTGCACATATATATAGCCACAAGTGGACCCCACCCAAAGATTCCCTCCAACTCGCCAACCCGCGCTCACCGCACACTTGGGGTTGGATGTTTATTTCCGAGCTTTGCCAAGCTCAAAAAGAGCGGGGATTGTATACAACCCCGTGTCCGGCGAGCAAGGTAGCCAGGAATCAGACAGATCGGGCTAAAGGGAGTGGGCGAGCTCGACAGTAGAGAAGCCGAGCCCGAGCTCGGCATTCGTCGACCAAAAATCGGCATCCGTCGACCGGAGATCAGTATTCGCCGACCCCAAGCTCGGCATCTCGCCGAGCTAGCCCCATCTCGCGCCCTTGCAATAAAGCTCGACAATAGCAGGCGAGCAGGACACGCCGAGATGATCAAGCTCCCCAGCTCGCCTGGATGAATGAGGTACTTTTTACTGTTTTGCCCCCGCTGGTCTGCCTATAGCCCTTTAAAACAGCATAGTTTGGATGTTGGCAAACCCAACCAAGGATTTTCTCGTAATTTCAGGTCAGCTCTTTTGGTTATTGGCAGTCCAGATTCTAAAAACTATAAATAGGACCCAAGGGGTACCCCAGAATGCATGCTTACTGTGCCTCCCTGCTCCAGTTTTTAAGTGCTTTCTGAGGGTACCTTAGCTCGGCTTCTGGCTAAGGATGGGAAGCGCTCTGAGATCTTCTGGGTTTGTGGTGGGACCTCCCCGCCAAGCCCTTGGGTCGGTTTTTCCCCGTCTTCTTTGTTGTTTTGCTTGTAGGAGTGAAGTAGGTGCGAGACCACCCCTTCCCCAAGGGTCGAACTCCACAGGAGACCGATTTTCGGTTTCAACAGTCATTCTGAAGGAAACTCTAACAAACTGCTTAAGAAGAATTTGTCTGCTGAATACAAATTCCTTGCCGATCTCATTGGGAAAGTTTTGTTAGGCAAACACACAGCATATGACTACATTAATAGGCACCAGTTCTTGGTGATATGTGCTGTGGTGAATAATAATGTGGTGAACTAGGGAAAACTACTCTTTGTTTTGATCAAAAAGAAAACTACTAAGAAAGAAGTATGTTTTGGAAGAATTCTGGACATTTTCCTACAGGAAAAGGCAGCTGAATCCCTGATCTCACATACCATATTCATTAATACTTCCAAAAGGCTAACATGTGCCTTATTTGGGAGATGGGAGAGGACCATCAGTAAGCCATCCAGGGCTTCCACCTCTTCCAGGACTTCTGAGAGCACTATGGCAGTAACAGTCACTCCTCCACCTACAACAGATGCCTTTCCCTCCACAAGAATTCCTTCTCCTCCTCAACCTCAACAAAAACCACTTTCTCCTCCTCCTCAATATCCCACAGTTATTCATGAGGATACTCCATCTCCACCTCCTTATTCTCCACCTCAAATTAATATATCTGAAATTCCATCTACCTCACAACCATCCTTCAATCTACAGTCCCCTCAACCATCTCCACATAACTCTCCAATTCAGGTAACCACCTCTCCACCCACTACCACAATTCCTACTTCAACAACTGACAATACATCCATTACCCCTTCCACATTTTCAAAATACACCCACACAGACTTCTCACATGCCATCTCTGTATGTTCAAATTATGGACATCACACTCCCTACACCTCCTTTGCTCCTGAACACTTCTACCTAAATTTTTCTGATATAGCAAAATATATTCTTGCTTTTATTTCCCCCACTCTTGAGCAACTTATGTCTAATGTTATTGTTCCTCTCTCTCTTCCAAAATTACTGCCCTCTCTTCTGTCCCTTCTTCTAGAGGACTGGCTTCAGGACCCTCTAAACCCAGCCAGGGGGAGATGTTCTGTGAAGAAGCTTCAGTTCCTCCTCGACAGCAGCAGCAGCAGATTCTAATATATCTGATGAATCAGCAGAGGCAGCCCCTCCAATAGAAATAATTGATTTAATTGATTCTGATATAGACATGACTGACACGGTTTTGGCAGAAATAACTACTGTTGGTGATTATATTATAAATCCCACAATTAATCTAGATTCTTTCAATTTTGTTTACAACAATATTCTACCTAGTTTTGATGTACAACAATCTAGAGCTATTGTACCTTATACTGCTCCAATAAGCCCTGAAGTTGTTAATCAACTAAAGGCATGTTTTGCAGCATCAGTAATTTCAGAAGAACAGGTGACTGAGAATGTTCTTGAAAAAGTCTCTGCTCCAGAGCAAAAAGATTTTTTTCCCCTCCTACTTATAAAATGGATGATAGTACTTTACCAAATCTGGATGACATCATCCTTGCAGATATAGAGGAAGAGAATAAAACAATTTCTGAAAGTGTTACTGAACCAGAAGCTATAGAACCTCAAGGGCTTCTTCAAGCTGAGAAGCAAATCACAAAGGAAGCCTTGAAGGCGATAGATGCTATGTATGACAACCCTCTAGATCCTCTGATGATGACAATGATGATGAAGATTCTGATGAATCTGATGATCCAAAATCAAAGAAGAAGATTGATAAGAAAAGGAAAGCTCCTGCTAAGGCTTTTCCTAAGCCTAATGCCAAAGCAGACACTCCCTACTACATTTTTCAAAAGATTACTCCTTATCCTGGGATGCCTAAATGGATGTGGCTATCAAAGAATGGGCAAAAAGCAAGGAAGAAGAGCAGAAGGTACTCTCCTCCTCCTCCTTCTCAAAGAAATTGGAGAGGTCCTCCTCCTCCTCCTCCAGCAGTAGGTGCTTCAGGGAATATGTCTCAGAGATCTACCTCTTACATTCAAACATATCAAAGGCAAAAAGACAGATTTTCAAGATCTCATTTCCAAGGAAGCAGTCAGCAGAAACACTCCTCAAGCAGCAGCAGACAACAACAATAATTTCAGAAGCAAGGCATACAATAGAAAGTATCTGAAGTTGATCAATCTAAAAAGATAATAGTTCTGAAAGACCTGAATCTCCACCAGTTCCTTTTGTTGATCCTGAACAAGAAAATGCTTCAAAGATGGCTAGATTTTAAGAACTGGTTGGACTCTCTCTGATAAACAAAGCTAAAGCAGAAGGAAAAGATCCCTCACAATATACTACAATGTCTTCCTACAAAAGAGAAGAATTAAAAAGGTATGACAAAGCTAAGAACTTTTTCAATGTTAATGCTTATATGAGTTTACATCCAGAAGCAGTTGTTCCATGAGCAACTTCTATCCAAAAGAGAAGCTGCAAATCCAAATAGAGAAACCATATTCAGACAGCCCTCTGATAAATCTGACAAAGCTGAGAAAGAAAAGACAAAGAAGAACAGATAACTGCTTTTTTTAGTTTTTATTTTCTGAACTCTATCTGTTAATCATGAAGCACTTTTGTACATATCTGCTGGATATTTTATTTTTCTGCCAGATTTATTTTATTATGCTTTGTGGTTATTTTCTTTTGTTTGTATTAGTGACGTCACCCAAATAGGGGGAGATTGTTGGATCCCTAGTTTGGATTTGGGCTAGGTTCACTAATTAGGATGAGTTTGACCCACATTATATTGCCAGGGTCAAGTCTATGAGTCCTAGAGTTTAGGCTAAGTCTTTAGGTTCAACATTCATGGACCAGCCAACAGAAGACTTGAGTAGACCCAGACTTTGAAGAATTCAGAGCTAATATTATCAGTTTGAAATTCTTCAAACTCAACTCGACGATCGTCGATCGCAGATCGATGACCTCAGAGTTAATTCTCTGAGTTGAGCTCGATGATATTCGAGCTCAGTTCGATGATCTCTTCATTTAGACAGAATCTCTGCTCGATGAATTTTGGAGTTTAACTTCAATAGATTCTTTCCAGTTTAGTTTCTCTGAACTCTGCTCGACGGAGACAGATTCTTAGCTCGATGAACTTAGAGTGCATAATTGGCTAGTTATTTGCCGAATGCAGTTCGCTGAGCTCTGGTTGATGAGCAGGAATTATCAGCTCGACAAACTTGGAACTCCAGTCGACGAATTCTATTTAGAGCTCGACGAATTCTATCCAAAGCTAGACTTAGCAGTTTTCCTTATTCTGTCATTACTTTCTTATATTATTTAGCAGTAATTCTCTGAGTAATTAATGCTCATATTCCCTTGAATATAGTCGTTATTGACAGCATTAATTATGGTCTTCATCAGGGTTAATTACTTGCTTATTTTAATGGGATAGATGGGAAAACTCTTTAATGAATATTCCAGCCATTTCATTATCCAGATCAATCAGCAATTAATGCTTGGAATTCAAAATTTCAAAAGAGAATTTTGACAGCAGAATATAAAAGAGATTTTTCTCTTTTCAGATAGCAGATAGATAGAGTCTCGACATCAGACAAGCAGTTGTACACAAGAGAATACATAGAAGAGAAACAGAAATATACAGAAGAATATCTGCTTCTTCTCTGTGCAGAAAACAATTTATTTTCCCCTTGATCTTCCTGAAGACTGAAGAAGAACAATAATCAAACATCAAGTATCTTATTCGACTTCTACTCCAGGAATATTCAAGGACAACAAATTCAAATCAGTCAGAAATTCCTGGATCACTTCAAGACAAGACTGAAGACCTACACCCTGAGCAAGACTCCAAGCTTTCTGAACCATTCTTATTTCAGAAGGAACTTTGACACCAACATTCCACTAGTCTTCTCTGTTTTATAGAGAAAAGAGAAGACAACATCAACACTCTCAACCTCCTATAAAAGTGTTTATTATCTCCCTTCAAACGTTTATCCTTAGGTTTTGGGCACCTGATCAAAAGCCTAAAGGGTTGTGAGATCTCCCTATAAATAGATCTTGTGGTGGTAGTCACCTGATCAAAAACCTGATAGTGGATTCCTACTAGGGTGGTAGAAGAGTGGATGTACCTAGTTTGAGGAACCACTATAAAATTCTTGTGTTGTCTGTATGTGATCATTTTCTATTTTGTTCTTGTTGTACTGTAATAGTATAGATTTGCTTAGGTTGCATTTCCTTTTATACTACTTCTATTATCACCTATTTTACTCTGATAAATTTTAATACAGCCAAAACTTTTAAGTTACTTGAAAGATATGGTACCTAAACACCTAGAGGGGGGGGGGTGAATAGGTGACCTAATCCTTTTTAAACTTTAATGGCAGCAAACAGTTATATCACAGAATCTACTCTACTTTATCACAGCAATCACACAGCAAAACACAATCACAGCACAACAGACACAGTGTTTTATAGTGGTTCCCCAAGCTTTGGGTACATCCACTTTCCCCCTTCGCCTATCTAGCAGTGTACTAGATTCGGCCAAACTTCTCCACTAGCTCAGAACCCAAATGGTTCCTACCTCAGGCCAAGGCCTTACAACTCAGCTTTATCCCAAAGCCTACACTCAGCCACAAAGGCCTACACTCAGCCAACAAGGCCTACACTCAGCCACAAAAGGCCTACACTCAGAGATTTCAATCTCCTACACTCAGGCTCTCAAGCCCTACCCTCAGCCTTTATAATTACAAGCTTACAATTCACTCAGATCCAAAGGATCCTACAAGATAAAAATGTTTATAGAAATAATAACTCAACAACTCAGAAACAAGAGAGGGGAGTTGAGAGTTTCTTGATGAGTTCTTGGAAGAACTCAGCTGGATTCAATCTGACTTAGCTTTCTTCAAAGCTTCTTGAAAGTAGAACTGAATAAGAATGAATCCTCCTGCAGTTGATCCTTGATCTCTACTTCTTAAGATCCAGAATAAATTTGAACCCTTCTTCTCAGCCTAGTTCCAACGGCTGATTTCTTGGATGGAGCCCTCTCTCCAACTTCTTAGATCTGCACAGCTAGTACTTCTTGATTTGATACTTGATCAATAACTCTGTGAACCACTTTAATAACTTGTTCAACAACAATCTGATCCACCTTCTCAACAACAGTTTCTGTAAACTGTATGAGCCAATTTATAGGCCTTCTTCATGGTAACCGGCTGGTCCGGTCCATAACTGAATTCTGACATCTCTGACAGGTGCTGTAGACCGGCTGGAACGGCAGCTGTCAAGTCATCCAGTCAATTCTTGAAAATCTCTAACTGTTTGAAAGTGTCGAGACTTTCTGTCTTTAAGTGTCGACACTTATAAACCAAGTGTCGACACAAGTTGTGTAAGTGTCGACACAAGTCTGCAAGGTGTCGACACAACTCCTTGTGTTGTAGATATTATGTCTCGACACAGATTCTTCTGCATGTGTCGACACTGAAATTGAGTGTCGACACAAGTACTTGATCTTCTGTAACTTGCTGAATTCTTCTAAGTGTCGACACATCTCATTTGTGTCGACACAACTTCTTGTGTTGAATCTGTTAAGTGTCGACACTGCTTCTTGGTGTCGACACATAGTCTTCTATGTTGATACTTGCTGAGTGTCGACACAGCTCCTTGTGTCGACACTTGATTCTTCTGTTGAGACTTCAGCTGAGTGTCGACACATTCCCTTAGTGTCGACACTTGTACTTAGAATATTTTGTTGATATTTCTGTTCTTTGTTAAGTGTCGACACAGCTCCATGTGTCGACACTTTCTTCAAGTGTAG
Source organism: Platanthera guangdongensis (assembly GCA_039583875.1). Lineage (NCBI taxonomy): Eukaryota > Viridiplantae > Streptophyta > Magnoliopsida > Asparagales > Orchidaceae > Platanthera > Platanthera guangdongensis. The sequence continues at coordinate 147,918,336 of CM077148.1, read as the reverse complement.
AGTCTTCAGCTGAGTGTCGACACATTGTTCTAGGTGTCGACACTTACTTCATGTGCTGACTCTTCTGTTGAGTGTCGACACATTGTTCTTGGTGTCGACACTTTAACTTAGTCTCTGCTGACTTTTGCTGAGTGTCGACACATCTCCAAGTGTCGACACTTTCTGGTGTAGACACAGCTTCACTGGGTTCGACACAGCTCCTTGTGTCGACACTTTCTTTCTGTCTGCACTTTTCTTCACTGAGTGTCGACACAGCTCCTTGTGTCGACACTTTGTGTCTGGTGTCGACTCTGCATCCCAGGTGTCGACACAATGATTCCAAGTGTCGACACTGCTTGTCTGGGTGTCGACACAAGTCTTCTTGAGTGTCGACACTTTCCCTCTGGGTATCGACACATGGACTTAGAAACTTTTTACTTCAGTCCAGTAATTACTTAACCTGCACAAGTAAACTCAACATACATCAAATACATTATGATGTATATCATTGAGTTGGGTGAGGCTTCTTCAAATCAAGTACATTTAACCAATGTACCCAACAATCTCCCCCTATTTGGAGAAGTCATAACCCTTAGTCAATGATATACACCATTTATAATTAAAATTACAAAATGATGTAAAGCAGGATTATATTCATCAGGGTAAACATAAACATGTATTAATTTCACATGTATACAAATTCATCATTTTAGAACAAATAAGAAATAGACATAGACACATTCACAGAACAAACATGAAATATATTGATCATATATTGTTCTAGCATTTGTCTTATACATTTTCAGTAGTTCACAAAAATGTTTTACATTCAAAAGATTACAAAATAATCTTCAAGTAAATTCTTAATCTATTTCTGTTCTGGTTTCTTGATAACTATTCCTTTGCCAGCTTGGACTTTAGCTTGGACAACAGCATCAGCAGTTTCAGCATCAGCAGGCTTCTTGCCTTTCAGATCTTTCTTTTAAGCTCTTCAGCTTTGATCTTCTGCCTCTCAAAATAGTGATATGGCTTTGGAAAGTACTTGCTAGGCTCCTGAGCTGTAGGAGGTAGCTTTCCCATCTTTGCCTTCCTTCTGTATTGAACAATGGCCTCTTGTCTAGATTCATGCTTTCTCCATTCAGCTTCAGAGAACCACTTGTTCCTGTCATGAGTGTTATCCTTGGCAGCTTTCCAGGCAGTTAATATTATGTTTCTAGAGGTAGGGCTCCACTGTTCAAAGTCTGGCCTTTGTTCTGCTTGTTCCCTAAACCTCTTCTTAGACAACCTTGTCTCTTCCTCTTTCTGCAATGCCTCTTGCATGGCTTCTGATATAGGCTGAACAACCTTTTCAATATGGACATTGTCCTTGCCCCCAGATGGGCTGTACATGGTCTGTACCTCAGCATGAATCATTTCAAAATCTGGAGGTGGATAAATGACCTGAGCTACTTCTGGTTGCTCACCTCCAAGATAGGCAGGATTAATGCCAGATTCAGCAACATCATTGTCATCACACAGAGGAGGATACCCAAGTGTAGCTCTGATGGAATTTAATATCCACTTAGCATGGTCAGAGCTTGCCTTGACTAACACTCTCTCCCCCTTTATGACTTCTCTAGCCATATGATCTCTGACATCATCCTTTTGAAATCTGATTTGACTATCCAAGTATCTGATTCCATCTTTAAAGAATGGTTTGAGCTTTTGAAGTTGGTCAGATATGGCTTTCTGGGAGGCTTGGATAGCAGTCTTAACAGCAGAATTTCTTCTTGAAAGGCTTTGTCAAATTCAGCTTTAATAGTAGCATTGGAAGTAGAAGGTTCAGCAGCCATGTTCTTTAACTCAGTGACAATAGCATTATGGGAAGCAGTCAAATTGTCATTCATTCTTAGCTGATTTTCAAGCACATACCCTTGCTTCAATGCTATGTCATCCACTTGTGCCTTTATCTTTTCCTGGTGGTGTTGCCAAGTACACCACTGCATTGCCACCCTTGTGGAAACAATCTGTCATCTCTTTCTTGTTAAGGTTCATTTCAAACCTTATAGACTTGATATCTTGGGCCAGATCAAATTGCAATGTTTTCTGCCCTTCATCTACATACTTCTCAATGGCCTGCCTTTGCTCATCCAATTTTATCTGCAGTGCAACCATTAAAGCACTATAATCAACAGTTGGAACTTGCTAAACTATAGGCTGTGGTGCAATGGATTGTAAAGCCTTCTTATAACTTTGGCTTCTTCTTTTGAATACATAGAGTTTCTTTTGCTTAGCCCTAGTAGCCTCCTCATCTTCAGATTCTGAGGAGCTGGCTATGTCAACCCTCTCCTTGGGGCTAGGAGACTTCTCTTTCTGCACTTCAGGTGCCTTCTCAGTTTCCTGCCTTACAGGCTCTTCCATAATGTGCATTTGCTCCCCCACAGTAGCAGTATTCTCTTCATCAGCAGTAGCCTTGTCCATGTCAAAATCTTGTTGGTCTAGATTTAGGAATAAATCTTCCATGGTGTATTCTGGGGGTGAATGAACTGGAGACATTCTTTGCTCTTCAACCACTGGATCAGGAACCACTGCTTGTACAACAGATGTGTCTTTTATAACAGCATCTGGATCTTGACTATCCAGCTGAGTTTGCTGATGAACATCAGACAAATCAGCATCTTCTATAAGAAATTCTAAAGTATTTAGGTCAGTGAGTACCTCTAGTATGATGGTGGTGGCTTGTTCACTTTCCAGTGTAGAGGGTTCTTCTACAACTGGAGGCTCCCCCTTGCTTTGATCCCTGTGGATGGGGCTAGCTTGTGGTAGCTCCCCCTGAATCTCAGCACCAACGTGAGGAGTAGGAGACTTCACTGCAGGCTCTTCCTCATGCTCATTTGGAGTGAAGACAACCTGTTCTTCACTATCAAAACTGTTAGTGGACTCTTGAGCCACTGGAGCAGTTTTTCTCTTCTTCTTAGGTGGAATTTCTTTCTCAGGAACTAGTTTCTCAGGGGTTGGCATTTCTTTTGACAACACCCTGTCCCATCTTGAAAACAACCTCATGTCCATTTTCCTCATGTGGTTTATTTTACTTCCAGTAGCAGTACTCATTACTTCAGGTATTACACCAGCAAGATAAAGACTAATGATTCTGCCCAGGTTGGGCTTCTTCAAGCTCTCCTTAATCTTCTCATACACTACTATAGACCAGTCTGTTTTCAGAGTGAAGATTATCCTTATCATTATTCCAAACATATAGGCAGACACTCTTTCATGCCCTCCTGGCTTGCTGAGTAAAACTTTTCCAACAATTTCAGACATGAATTTGCCTTGGCTGTTCATGCCTTTCCTGTTAAACACAGAGCCCAGCTTCATCTTAGGATCAAGTCCACACCAGGTTAGAGCTTCCCTGGTCTTGGATGCAGTAAATTCTTCTTCATCTTGAGTTCTTGGCAATTGAAGCACCTTCCTCAAGCTCTTTGGCGATATCTTAACCTTAGTTCCATGAACTCTGGATTTGATTCTGTATCCAGATTCATCCACTTCAGCTCCATTTAGGAATTCAAGAACCTCTTTCTTCCATATCTTTGTAGGTTCAGAAACTAAATACTCTAACCCAGAATCTGCGACTAGGGTTACGACAGACTTGATTTCTTGATCTGCATCACTGAAAGCGCCGCGCACCAGCTCATATCCTTCGTTGACATTCTCCTCTAGCTTAGGCGCCATTAGGGTTTGTAGAATTTGTCTTGAGAGAAGAGAGGTGTCGACACAGTAGTTTTGGTCTCGAAACTTTGAAAGCGTGTCGACAAACAAAGACAAAACCCTATTTATACCTTTCTAATTTTGAAGATGAACAGGCAGGACAACGAACTTAAAATGTGTCGACACTGGCAATAAGTGTCGACACTGACTTATAATGTCTCGACACATATGTGTCGACACAAGTTTAGTCAACAGATTTTATGTGTCGACACTTGGTTATGTGTCGACACAATATAACTCGACATATTGTCGAGACTTTACTTAGAAAATTCTGAGTAAATACTAAGTGTCGACACCACATTGAATGTGTCGACACCTACTGGACATGTGTCGACACTAATATTCTGAAGTGTCGATACCAACTTCCTAGATGTGTCGACACCTTTTTCCTGAAGTGTCAACACCAACTATTCTGTGTCGACATAGACTTGTCTATGTGTCGACACCTTTTTACTTAGCCATTTTTAATTCTGTAAACTTACTCTAAGTTTATCATTCCTAGTTCAATTTTGAATCTATTGAACTTAGCTTCTTCTAGGGGCTTAGTATACATATCAGCTACTTGATTATCAGTTTTAACATATTCTAATAAAATATCTTCTTTTTCTACATGCTCCCTAAGAAAATGATATTAAATTTCAATATGTTTTGTTCTACTATGGGATACAGGGTTATTAGCTATTGAAATAGCACTAGTAGAATCACAGAAAAGTGGAGTTCTACTTACCTGAAATCCATAGTCCTCTAGCTGATGTTGTATCCACAGAAGATGAGCACAACAACTTCCTGCAGCCACATACTCTGACTCTGCAGTGGAGATAGCCACACTGATTTGCTTCTTGCTACTCCATGAAATTATTCTCTCACCTAGGAATTGACAGGTTCCAGTAGTGCTTTTTCTATCTTCTTTGCATCCTGCAAAGTCTGCATCTGAATAACCTGTTAGTTCAAAATCCCCATTCCTAGGGTACCAGAGGCCTAGATAGGGAGTGCCCTTTAGATATCTCAAAATTCTTTTGACTGCTATCAAATGAGACTCTTTAGGGAAGGCTTGATACCTTGCACAAACACATGTAGCATACATGATGTCAGGTCTACTAGCAGTCAAGTATAATAGGGAGCCAACTATCCCTCTATACAAGGTTTCATCTACAGGTTTCCCTGCATCATCCTTGCTAAGAGACATACTTGTCCCCATAGGAGTCTTCATGGTACTGGATGAATCCATACCATATTTCCTTATGAGTTCTAGGGTGAACTTGGACTGACATATGGATAAACCACTTTCAGGCTGTTTAACTTGGAGACCCAAGAAAAACTTTAGCTCTCCCATACTACTCATCTCAAATTGACCTTGCATCAGTTTTGCAAACTTTTTGCAAAGGCTGCTTTCAGTAGACCCAAATATAATGTCATCTACATATATTTGGACTAGTATAACTTTGCCTCTAGATTCCCTAAGGAATAGAGTCTTATCTATTTTCCCCCTTGAGAACTTGTTCTCAATGAGGAAACTAGATAGGGTTTCATACCAAGCCCTAGGGTCTTGCTTTAACACATATAATGCTTTCCTAAGTCTATAGACATGATGAGGTATAGTTGGATCAACAAAACCTGAAGGCTGTTCCACATAGACTTCTTCCTTAAGATTACCATTTAGGAATGCTGACTTGACATCCATTTGGTAAACCTTGAATCCTTGATAGGTTGCATAGGCCAAGAACATCCTTATGGCTTCCAGTCTGCTACTGGAGCAAAGGTTTGATCAAAATCAATACCTTCTTCTTGCCTATATCCTTTAGCAACCAGTCTTGCTTTATTCTTAATGATGACCCCTTGTTCATCCATCTTATTCCTGTAGATCCACTTGGTTCCTATTATATTGTGGTCTCTAGGTCTAGGAACAAGTTCCCAGACCTTGCACCTTTTGAACTGATTAAGCTCTTCTTGCATTGCTTCAGTCCATTGTGGATCTTGTATTGCTTCTTCAAACTTCTTAGGTTCAACTTGAGACAGAAAGCTGGAGTAGATTGCTGCATTTAGGTTCCTGCTCCTGGTTTGTACTCCTTATCTTGGATCTCCAATAATCTGCTCTACTGGATGATCTCTAAGATGCCTGTTGGCTGGAGGCATCCTAACTTCTGGTTGAACCTCTTCAGCATCTCCATCATGCTGTATTCCTTGAACTTCATCAGCAATTGGTACATGTAGTTCTCCCCCTGGACAACAGCTACTCTCCTCTCCTTGCTGTCTTGCAGCAGGTACTTCTTCTATAGTAAGCTTGTCCATTTTCTTTGTTAAACCTGTGGGGCTGCATACAGTACTAGACAACTCATTGTTAATAAGTTTAGTCTCATCAAAAACTACATGCACAGATTCTTCTACAACTTGTGTAGACAAGTTGTAGACTCTATAAGCCTTACTATTATTGCTGTACCCAACAAAAATTCCCTCTTGGGACTTGGCAGCAAACTTAGTCAAGTAAGACTTCCCATTGTTAAGTATGAAGCATTTGCAACCAAAGATCCTGAAGTAGGATAGGTTTGGTTTCCTGCCTTTCACAACTTCATAGGGGGTCTTGTTGAGGCCTTTAGTGATGGTAGCCCTATTTATAACATGGCATGCAGTGTTAACTGCTTCAGCCCAGAAATACTCTGGCAGTGATGTATCACTTAGTAGGGTCCTACCAGCCTCTATCAAGGTCCTATTCTTCCTCTCAGCAATACCATTTTGCTGAGGTGTTCTAGGTGAAGAGAATTCTTGAAATATCCCAAAGTCTTCACAAAGTTTTGTCATGCTATCAGACTGAAACTCAGTACCATGGTCACTTCTAATCTTGACCACTGTACTGTCTAGTTCATTCTGAATTTGCTTGACAAAGCTATGGAAGACACTAGATGTTTCAGATTTCTGTCTTAAGAAGAACACCCAGGAAAACCTTGAGTAGTCATCTACAACTACAAGGGTATAGACCTTCCTACCTAAGCTGTGAACTGGCATTAGACCAAAGAGATCCAAGTGCAAGAGGTATAAACACCTCACAACATCTTTGTTTTCTATGCTTCTAAAGGTGGATTTAGTCTGCTTGCCCTTTTGACAAGCTGAGCAAATACCATCTTTAACACACTTAACTTGAGGACCATTCCTCACTAACTCTTTGCTAAAGAGTTTGCTAATAGTCTTGTAGTTAAGATGGGCTAGCCTCTTGTGCCATTTGACACAATGAGTGACTGTCTCATCAGCTACAAGACAAACTGGAGAACCATTGTTCTCAACCATAATGTCTAAGCAGTAGACATTCCTCTTCCTATAACCTGTCAAAATGATCTCTTGATCACTTGACCTCTTTATATGACAACCATTTTTAACAAATGAGATGTCATACCCTACATCACTTAATTGACTTATACTTATTAGGTTGTGTTTCAACCCTTTAACATAAGCCACTTGAGTAATGGTAACTAAGTTGCTAGAAATGTTACCAAATCCTTTGATGATTCCTTTTTCAGAACCACCAAAGGTGACTTTTGGACCATCTTTTATTGGTATGTAGTCCTTTAGTAATCCTCTAGTTCCAGTCATATGTCTGGAACATCCACTGTCCAAGTACCATGTTGGAGTATGGCCACTTGAACTCATCTGCAAAACAGATTATTGAACCTTAGAACCCAAAGATTTCTTGGGTCCTTGGTACTTGTTAGTTTGCAATCTGACAAAGCTACCTACTGGCTTGCCAACAATGCACTGCAAAATGGCCAACTTTGTCACAGCACCAACATTCAAACTTATTGTACCTTTGCTTAGGTACTGTCTTTTCTGTCTTATCTACAGCAGACTTGTTGAATGTTGGGGCTTTGGCCTTGCACTTGGGCTTGGACTGCTCAGTTCTTGCAGGTCTAATAAAACACAATCCAGCCTTGCCTTTATGATGAACAAATTCATCAATTAAAGGTAGCACTGACTTAGGTTTAGAAAACCTAGCAACAAGTTCTCTCTCTTTCTGAAGATTGATCTCCAGACTCTTGATTTGATCATTCTTAAAGGTGATAGTCCCCATCTGAATCACTGTTATGTGTTTCAGCCTGGCTATCTCATTTAGTTTTTGATCAAATAGCTTCTCAGAATCTGTTGCAGCAGCTTTAAGATCAGCAATTTCCTTTGCCTGACTTTTGGCTAGGGACTTGCTTTTCTTGTAAGCTTGCAACAGTACTTTATATTCATCTATAAGCTGATGAATATCATCCTCAGACTCAGATACACTTTCATCACTTGATGAAGATGAATCTGATTCTGTACTGGTACAAGAAACTGAATTTAAAGTTGAACTTTGTACCTTACTGGGTCCTGGCTGCTCCAGGATTTTGTCACTCTCAGTCAATGCCATCAGTCCTTGGCACTGGCAGTCTTCTTGTTCATAAATAGACTCCATTATCTGCATGAATTCTTCTTCTTCTTCTTCAACAAACAACCCTACGTATGCCTCAGCATCAGACTCAGTTTCTGAAGAAGAGATATCTGATAGAGTCTTCTCCTTCTTGGCAACAAAAGACTTTTCTTTCTTGCCTTTGAAATAAGTCTTTTTTCTGTCACTAGATTCTTTCCTCTTTTCAGGACAGTCTGCAATAACATGACCCTGTCTATTGCAGCAATAGCATACTATCTTTGAACCAGTTGCCTTGCTAGATTTTGTCCTCTTCCTGTCTTTCTTTGAAGCCTTTTTATCCTGATAAAAATCTTCTTTTCCTTTTGAAGTAGAAGGCCTTGACCTCCACTGTTTCTTCTTCAAAAATTTCTGAAAGTGTCTAGTGAAGGCAGCAAAGTCTTCATCACTTTCACTGTTTGCAGATTTGGTGCTGACTGACTCATCTGACTCTGATTCAACTACCTTTGGAGGTGGAGTTGATGACTTATTCCTGCACTTTCTGGAGGCTTCTGTCTTGAAGGCTACTGTTCTTTCCTTGTGCTCAGTTCTTGTTGATTTCTCCTCCTCTTTCCTCACTGTCAATTGCATTTCATATGACAACAATTTGCCAAATAGTGTAGGAGGAGGAATTTCCCCCAACTTAGCCATTTCTCTAATGGCACAGATCTTGGTGTCCCAATCTTTGGTTAGGGACCTTAGGAACTTGTCATTTAGTTCATAGTTACTGAACTCTCTTCCATAAGACATGAGTTCATTCACTATTCTGTAGAACTTCTTATAGCATTCAGTTATGATATCACCCTTTCCTTGTCTAAAACTTTCATACTCCTGATTTAGCAAGGATTTTCTATCTTGTCTAACTTCTTCAGATCCTTCCATATACACAATAAGAGTGTCCCACATCTCTTTGGTTGTCTTACAGTGTATAAGATTCTGAAATGTTGCATCATCTATGGCACTCACTATAATGTTTTGTGCCCTCTTATCCATGGTGGCTAGGACAATCTCATCCTTAGTCATTTCAGAGAAATCCTTTGGAGTTCTCTGATTTGCATCTAGAACAGATATCTTCATGGGCACATAAGGCCCTTCCTTTACTGTGATGTAGATCCTAGGGTCTCAGGCCTCCATAAACAGCCTTACGCTTTCCTTCCAGATCCCAAAGATCTCTTTCCTGCATATGGGCAATTTCATGGAACCCAATTCCTTGTGATTTTCAGAGGAACCCATGGTTCTTGATTTTCTTGAATCTGTATTTTGACTTAGACTGAATCTGCCACTCAGGATCTCCTCAGATTGTTAGTCCTTTTTTAGTAACCTGGCTCTGATACCACTTGAAAGATATGGTACCTAAACACCTAGAGGGGGGGTGAATAGGTGACCTAATCCTTTTTGAACTTTAATGGCAACAAACAGTAATATCACAGAATCTACTCTACTTTATCACAACAATCACACAGCAAAACACAATCACAGCACAGCAGACACAGTGTTTTATAGTGGTTCCCCAAGCTTTGGGTACATCCACTTTCCCCCTTCGCCTATCTAGCAGTGTACTAGATTCGGCCAAACTTCTCCACTAGCTCAGAACCCAAATTGGTTCCTACACCTCAGGCCCAAGGCCTTACAACTCAGCTTTATCCCAAAGCCTACACTCAGCCACAAAGGCCTACACTCAGCCAACAAGGCCTACACTCAGCCACAAAAGGCCTATACTCAGAGATTTCAATCTCCTACACTCAGGCTCTCAAGCCCTACCCTCAGCCTTTATAATTACAGGCTTACAATTCACTCAGATCCAAAGGATCCTACAAGATAAAAATGTTTATAGAAATAATAACTCAACAACTCAGAAACAAGAGAGGGGAGTTGAGAGTTTCTTGATGAGTTCTTGGAAGAACTCAGCTGGATTCAATCTGACTTAGCTTTCTTCAAAGCTTCTTGAAAGTAGAACTGAATAAGAATGAATCCTCCTGCAGTTGATCCTTGATCTCTGCTTCTTAAGATCCAGAATAAATCTGAACCCTTCTTCTCAGCCTAGTTCCAACGGCTGATTTCTTGGATGGAGCCCTCTCTCCAAGTTCTTAGATCTACACAGCTAGATCTTCTTGATTTGATACTTGATCAATAACTCTGTGAACCACTTTAATAACTTGTTCAACAACAATCTGATCCACCTTCTCAACAACAGTTTCTGTAAACTATATGAGCCTATTTATAGGCCTTCTTCATGTTAACCGGCTGGTCCGGTCCATAACTGAATTCTGACATCTCTGACAGGTGCTGTAGACCGGCTGGAACGGCAGCTGTCAAGTCATCCAGTCAATTCTTGAAAATCTCTAACTGTCTGAAAGTGTCGAGACTTTCTGTCTTTAAGTGTCGACACTTATAGACCAAGTGTCGACACAAGTTGTGTAAGTGTCGACACAAGTCTGCAAGGTGTCGACACAACTCCTTGTGTTGTAGATACTATGTCTTGACACAGATTCTTCTGCATGTGTCGACACTGAAATTGAGTGTCGACACAAGTACTTGATCTTCTGTAACTTGCTGAATTCTTCTAAGTGTCGACACATCTCATTTGTGTCGACATAACTTCTTGTGTTGAATCTGTTAAGTGTCGACACTACTTCTTGGTATCGACACATAGTCTTCTATGTTGATACTTGCTGAGTGTCGACACAGCTCCTTGTGTCGACACTTGATTCTTCTGTTGAGACTTCAGCTGAGTGTCGACACATTCCCTTAGTGTCGACACTTGTACTTAGAATATTTTGTTGATATTTCTGTTCTTTGCTAAGTGTCGACACAGCTCCATGTGTCGACACTTTCTTCAAGTGTAGAGTCTTCAGCTGAGTGTCGACACATTGTTCTAGGTGTCGACACTTACTTCATGTGCTCACTCTTCTGTTGAGTGTCGACACATTATTCTTGGTGTCGACACTTTAACTTAGTCTCTGCTGACTTTTGCTGAGTGTCGACACATCTCCAAGGGTCGACACTTTCTGGTGTAGACACAGCTTCACTGGGTGTCGACACAGCTCCTTGTGTCGACACTTTCTGTCTGCACTTTTCTTCACTGAGTGTCGACACAGCTCCTTGTGTCGACACTTTGTGTCTGGTGTCGACTCTGCATCCCAGGTGTCGACACAATGATTCCAAGTGTCGACACTGCTTGTCTGGGTGTCGACACAAGTCTTCTTGAGTGTCGACACTTTCCCTCTGGGTGTCGACACAAGTCTTCTTGAGTGTCGACACTTTCCCTCTGAGTGTCGACACTTTCCATGGTGGTTTGGCTCCCAGCATTTCCAGTGTTTTTATGATGGCAGTTCCGTACCTTACATGCCCTATGGTCATGGTCATGAACTAGGATCGTGACTCTCATACAATGTTCCCTATAAATACCAGTCTTCTCCTTGAGCTAAGGAAGGAAAGTTTGGTGCAGAAATTCTATAATTTGGTTCTATCTTTCCTTATTTTTCATTTCTACTTAATAATTTAGCTTAGTTTAATTTTTGTTCCAAGTTCTAATTTAGCTTGGTAGTTTGATATTTCAAGTTCTTTCTTTTGTAGTAATCATGTATTTCTCAATCATGTTATGTAGTTTCCCCATCATGATAAGTTGCTAAGCTGCTTTTATTACTTGATCATGATGAACTTTGGAATGAAATGAACTTTGGTTTTTCATTAATTATCTAGCAAGCTCCCTAATTAAATTTGCTTCTGGTTGTCTTTAATTATAATTTGTTCGAATTCTAGTATAACGAGTCAGATTCTAGATCTGTATCCTAGATTTAACGAGAGGTTGTGAATTTGGGAAGATCACTAAACATATCGCTACTTAATCTTCAATCCTAGATATATGTCCTAGATTTTAATGAGAGGTTGTGGATACAGGAAGATCACCCAAAGACAAAAGGAGTTGTCATGCAATCCTCAGTAGAGGACAACCCAAATCTTCTGGATTGTGGTCAAATCCAATAGAGCGGTTCACCATCTAAAGTAAGCTTAGAGGGTTCCAATGGCCAAGGGGTCTTAATCATGCCACCTAAGTTTAGACGTTAGCAGTATTCCCGAGAGGCGCATTAATATAATTTGGGAACCTCCACAATCAAAGATAAATTATTGGAACTTGAAATTTAATCTTTAAATCAATGTTCATTTTATCCAAAGGAATTCTAAATCAAGTGCTATCCTTTCTCTCACGAATTTCTCTAAATTAGTTTAATTGCATTTTTCTTCTATTTTTGAAAATCACTCACTATTTTGTTAAGATAGAATAGTAGCTCTTTATTATGAGTACGATTACTCGACATACCTGGAAAAATATGACACTTGATTCTATACTCTGTAATGATAGGCGCACTTGCCTTCCCAATGCGTAATTAATCGCATCTCATCATTTCAATCAAATATCACACATCACGCAATCATCTCATGTAACGAAATTTACGCATCAAGTTTTTGGCGTCGTTGCCAGGGACTATATTTTTATCGATATTCTGAAATCAAAGTTCTATTACTTTTATCATGTTTCTTTTTTAAAAAATATTATATTATACTTAAAAATATATATAATAAATATATTTTTTAGTTTGTTTTACTTTGGTGTATGACCCGAGGGAATCCATCAAATCTATTTGACTTGGATCCAGTAATTGAGCAAACCTTATGGCAACACTTACGAATTTGTAATCTCAATTCTCAAGGTTTGGTTGAGGAATTCATAGGGGATACTTCTCTTTCATTACTTTTTTCATCATCTCCTTATTTTCATTCTACTTTTCATTCTTCTCCTTCTTCTATTATTTCAATTGCAAATATGGGAGAGCCGAATATAGCAGAACAACAGACCATGTCTTATTATGCTTAGCCAAATTTAGATGATGTTCAATCTAGTATTGTTCGTCCTGCTATTGTGAACAATAACTTTGATTTGAAGCCGAGCATTATTCAAATGGTGCAGCAATACGTATACTTTGATGGACTTCAAGATGAAGATCCCAATGTGCATATTGCAAACTTTTTAGAAATTTGTGATATTTTTAAAATCAATGAAGTGACAAATGATGCGATGAGACTTAGATTTTTTTTCCTTTTACGTTACGAACTAAGGCAAAATAATAGTTAGGTTCCCTCCACCGAGGATCTATCACCACTTAGGCCGAGATGACTGAACGATTTCTCACGAAGTATATTCTGCCATCTAAGACTGCTAAATTCTGAAATGATATTTCATATTTTCTCAAGCTGATTTTGAAGCGTTATATGATACTTGGTAAAGGTTTAAGGAACTGCTTCGCCGTAGTACCCATCATCAAATTCCTGATTGTTTGCAAATCCAAACTTTCTATAATGGTCTAAATCCACAAACTAGACAACATATTGATATCTCCACCGGTGGAACATTGAAAAACAAAACCTTGATTGCTGCCCAAGATCTTATAGAATGTATGGTTATGATACGTATCAATGGAATACACCTCGATATGGTTTCAAATCTATCTCATCAGATCGAGGTTTAAAAAAATGGGAGAGATATCTGCTTCTACTTCTAATCCTACCCGGGAACCCTCTACCACTACCGAACATATAGATTATATAAGTAATCCAAATAGATCACCTTTTTAGGCAATTTTAATTACAGTAACAATTACCACCTGAATTATAGGAATCATCCCAATTTCTCTTGGAGTACCCCAGGGAATGTAATATATCCCACAAACCCACTTGGATATTTTCCCCCCAAAAGTTCCAAATCCTCCTAATCTCGAGGAAGCGTTCACCAAATATACAGAGAATACTGACTTCAGCATTAGGAATCTTTCGGGATCCATTCGCATTTCGGAGAATCAAATCGGGTAAATTGCAAAAATGCTTTCCGAACGCCAAACTGGAGCTCTATCAGGAAATATAGAGCCTAAACCAAAGGAGCAAGCAAAGTCTATCACATTATGAAGTGGAAAGGAGATAGTAACCACTCCAATTCCTAATGACACCAAGGTAATAGATTCTCCACCCCCTTCTCCAAAAGATTTTGCAAAAACTAAAACTAAGGAATATGTACCACCTCCTCCCTATCCATCAGAATTTATGAAGGACCATAATGATGAACATTACGAGAAATTTCTAGAGATATTTAAGAAAATTCAAATTAATTTACCATTCTGCGAAGCTATCGCTCAAATGCCAAAATATGCCAAGTATCTCAAAGATCTTCTATATAATAAAAGAAAACTTGGGGATATAGCTACCATTCAATTAAAAGAATAATTTTCAGCTATTTTACTAAATAAATAACCCAAAAAAATAAACGATCTGGAAGTTTCTCTATCCCTTGCTTATTTGGAGATTTATTAGTTAAACGTGTGTTAGCTGACTTAAGAGCCTCCATAAATTTAATGCCTTATTCTTTATTTGAAAAATTAGGATTAGGTGAGCCCACTCCAAAAAGAATGAGTATACAATTGGTAGATCGATCTAAAAAGTACCCCATGAGCATTATTGAGGATGTGCTTGTCAAGATCGATAAATTTATCTTCATGGTATATTTTGTCATTCTCGATATTGAAGAGGATATCGAGGTCACACTAATCCTCAGACATCCCTTCCTTGCCACCTCGCGCGCTATAATAGATATTAGTAATGGTAAACTTTTTCTTAGTGTAGGAGATGAGGAAGTTAAATTTTTTATAGAATCATCTATGAAAAATTCTCTTTCAAATTATGACTCATTTTTTTCTTTTTTGAATCTTCGTCTGATGAAAAACTCGTCTTATTTTCTGAGTTCATTTCCCTATCTTCATCTCCCGGTGAGAATTTTAAAACACTGGATTTCATCTCTCATGATGAATTGATCACACATAAACCTATCTATGAAATTTTAGAATTAGGCCATGATCGCTTAAAAACTTCTTATGAAGAGCCGCCTATGTTAGAACTTAAACAATTACCGGAACATCTAGAATATTTATTCTTAGTTGATGAGTCAAAACTCCCCGTTATTGTGTCAGCATTTTTATCAGATGATGAAAAATTAAAATTGTTAAGAGTTTTAAAACTTCATCGTCGAGCACTTGCACAGAAGAGTTCATATTTGAAAGGAATTAATCCTTCCCTTTTTATGCACAAAATTTTAGTAGAAGAAAACTCACGTAAAATAATTTAACATCAATGCCACCTAAATCCTAATATGAAGGAGGTCGTTAAAGCAGAAGTTAAATTTTTGAAAGATGTATGCTAGCAATTTTTGATGAATTAGCAGAGGATATATTGGAAGTCTTTATGGACAATTTTTCTGTGTTTCGGGATTCATTTGATAATTGTTTAAATAACCTGAAAGTGCAGCTAGATCTGATATACTCTAGAGGGGGGTGAATAGAGTATATGGTGCTTGAAACCTTTTTACAACAATTGTTGTAATTCTGAGTGAACAGGGAAGCAACTATTAATTCTAATCACAAAATAACCTACAACAGAAATTAATCACAAATCTAAACTAATCACAAAACAATCACAGCCAGAAACAAAAGATAAAGACAAGCAAGCCAGAAGACACAAGGAGCTATAGTGGTTCCCCTAAACTTGGGTACATGCACTCTTCTACCACCCTAGGTAGGAATCCACTGCAGGATGAGTTGATCAGGTGTCCTGGGCACCAATGAGCTTTTGATAAGGTGCTCAAAAACCAAATCAGATTTTTTGATCAGGTATCTTGCCACCAATGAGCTTTTGACAAGGTGCTCAAAAACCAAGCTCAAACTTTTGAAGGGAGTTTGAAAAACCCTTTACAGAGATGGGGATGAGAGAATGATGGAAGTATTCTCTTTCTCAGATCAGCTGAGAAGACTATGTGGATTTAGATGTTGTCAAAGCTCCCCCTAAGTTCTTGAGATGTTCAGGAAATGAAGCTTTGCAGTAGGGTGATAGGCCTTCAGAAGTTGATCTCCAGCAAATGATGATTTCAGCAACAACTGAAATGTTAGGTGTTTGGAGTCTTTGAAAGATGTTGGCCTTGAACACTTGAGACAAGAAAGATCAGAAGATTTCAGAAGGTTTGATCTCCTTGGATGTGTGTTCTTGAGAGAATTCTTTGAGACAAAGAGTATTTTGTTTTTGTTCTTCTTGTCTGTGTTCTCAGTTCTAAGTGATAGAGAGATTCAAAAAAACTTGTATTTTATTCTCTGGTACTGAATAGAAAATCATCCTCTGTCAAGAATAGCCGTTGGCCTATCATTAATAGCATCCTTAATTGCAATTATCTTATGGAGGAAAGTCCAAAGAAACATTCCTTGATAATCCCTTGAAACTTGGTCCAGAAATAAATGAAACAGCTAGAAAATCTTCTGAATTAATTGCTGAATAACTTCTTAACTGATCTGAATTTGAATCTTGAAAAATCCTTTAACTCATCAGAAAACGTCTAACTGAGCTCTGCTATCGTCGAATTGAGCTCAGCGATATGGACTTATACAGCAGCAAAAATCGTCGATCTGAGCTCAAAGATCGTCGAACTGAGCTCAGAGATAGAGATCCAATATTGAGTCAAGATCGTCGAATTGAGCTCGAAGATCGTTGAATGGAGTTCGACGATTTGTTTAAGTTGAGCTAGACGATCGTCGATTGGAGTTCGACGAATCGTCGAAGTTGAGCTAGACGATCGTCGATTGGAGTTCGACGAATCGTCGTGCTGAGCTCGACGATATGACTTAGTCTCAAACTGAAAATTCTTAGTCTTGAGGGCAGCTTTCAAACCTAGACTTCTAACCCTTAGACTCAATTCTAATTGACCTTTAGAGCTATACAGGAGGTCAAAAACAGGTTTCCTAGAGACATAGAGATCCTGACCCAAATTAGTAATAGGGTGTTCCAACAATCTCCCCTTATTTGGGTTAGGATTACTATTTACAGAATTTGGAAAAATTAAATAACAACATACACAGCAATAATACAAAAAAGCAATAAGCTGGACATTGCAGAACCACAGATATATATCATCCCAGATAATAATCAGAAATCAAGATGATTGTCACCTTACATAGTTATTTCTTCTCCTTGCTCTTTATGAGTTTGATTTCTCTGTTGGGGTTGAGAGCTTCCTTCTTTGATCTTGTGTCATCTGCTGCACCTAAAGAGGTTTGCTGTTTGGCCCTTGGAACTACAGCTTCAGGATGCAGCTCCATGTATCTATCAGAATCAAAGAATTTGCTTGAGCGATATCTTTCCAACTCTTTCTTTCTCTGTTCAGACAGTGTAGTGATGTTGGAGGAGTCTCTGCCTTGCTCTCTAGCTTTCTTAATCTGGTCCAGTGCAGCAAGCTCTTTCATCCTGGCAGTCCAAGCAGTTGGATTGTTTTCAGGATCTTCAAATGGCACTGGTGGCTCATATCTATTTGATGGATTATCTTGAGGAGGCTTGGATGAAACTACTTTCTTTAGTTTATAGGGAAAAGGACCAGAGGTTGTGTCTGATGAGATTTGTCCTTCCCTGGAGTAAGGATGTTGCCTGAAATAACCTTTTGAATAAACCTGGAATTCCCTTTGATTGCCTCTATAGTTTCCTCTTCTGGATTGAGAACCACTGGACTGGCTTCCCCTATGATAAGATCTGGCATGAGGCTGATAGGGGGTTTGGATTTTGGCAGAGGGTTGAGCAGCTGAACTTCAACCTGCACCTGCATCAGGAGGAGGTGGTGGAGGAGCATGAGGGTGTTGAAATTGAGAAGATCCTTTCCCATACTTCCTTTTGTTCTTCATTGCTTTAAGTTGATTCTTTGAATACTGCATCCAGTGTTCAGTTATGGGGCAGTCATGAAGAATATAATATGGAATGTCATTGTTGTCCTTGACTTTGGCTGGAGGTACTCTCTTCATGGCTTTGCTCCTTACCTTTCTCTTTCTGGCAATAGTGGCAGAAGAATCATCAGTATCTGTCTTGAACTCATCACTTTCAGAACTTTGCTCATCATAAAGAGCATCAATCTTTTTCATCTTGTCTTTCTTGAGCTGGGTTGAAGCAGATGAAGCAGCAGAGGTTGGAGCAGCAGATACAACACTTGTAGCAATTGAAGTTGAAGCAGTAACAGTAGTAATAACAGATACAGAAGGTTCTGGAGCAGCACTCTTAGAAGGTATGGCAACAATAATATCAGCAGAAGTAATAACAATAGCAGTTGGGGCAGCAACAGTTTCTCTTTCAGAAATAACAATATTAGCAACAGCAGGAATATCATCAGAAAACACAGAAGGCTCAAAATCATGTGCCTCTGTCATTAGAATATCATCAGAAACTGGAACAACAGTAACAACAGCACTGACAGCACTAATAGCAATAGATACATCAACACTCTCTTCAGCAGGAGGGACAACAGCATCAGAAACAACAACCATGCTTTCAGCAGGAGTAGCAGCAACATATACTGAATTGACAAAAGAAGTTATGATGCTGGGGTCACAACATGAGAAGGGCACAAGGGCCTTGGACAAGTCCTCTGATGCCTGGAGTGCAACTGTCTCTGGAAGACAACTGAAGTAGGCTGAATCAAATGCTGAAAGTAAAGACCTGATGTCCACTGGGAAGACAACTGGAGGTGGAACTGGAGCTTGAATAACAACAGCAGCAGCAACAAAAACTGAAGAAACAGCAGGCAAGCTCACTTCATAGGGCATCTCCCCCTGCCTAGATTCAGACAAGGCTAGATCAAGGCACACTGCTGAAGGGATTGCCTGAGGAATTAAGGAGGAGACCCTGGCAGAAAGAGCTGCCACTGACTGGAGTAATGGAGCCAAGGAGGTCTCCAATATAAGAGAGATCCTGGGGGCTACCAATTCATATATCCTATCAGCTAGGGCTGGAAGATCTACTTGGTCAGCAGTGACTGGAGCAGAGGTAGAGGATGGAGGTGGAGCTATTGGTGATGGTAGTGGAGAGCTGGTGTATTAGGGAAGAGATGGTTGAGGTGTGGGTAAAGTGGTGATGGAAGACAAGGGGATTGAGATAGATGGTGTGAAGGTGGGTGATCAATGATCTCTTGTAGAAGTTCCTGGTAAGAGGTTGATGAGGAGGGCAGCTCAAGAGGAGATGAGGGTGAGTCATCCATGAAGGAATCATCAATAAGATTGAAGGATGGAATTGTGGATGTTTCAATATCTGGTTGAGGGTAGGAGTATAATGGATGGAAGATTTCTTCTGTGACAGTTGGAATTGGAGATGGTATTGATGTTGGAGATGGGCTGGAGATGATGATAGTGGATGGAGTTTGAATGGTGGATGGAACTGGAGAAGATGGAATTGGAGGAGGAGGAGAGGCAGCAGCAGGCAAGTCATCTGCAGGAGCAGAGACCTAAGGGGAAGTGACTATGGCAGTCCTGGTGCCTGAAGGAGTGCTTACAGAAAGCCTGCTGGGTTTGATGATCTGCCTGTCCCATTTACCAAATAGGGCACACGACAGTCTCTTGGAAGCATTAATGTGTATCCCAGAAGATACTAGCAATGCAGGGCATCTGTTCTGCAGAAAAAGGCCTAAAATCCTCCCAAAATTCACAAAACTCTTATTAATTTTCTTTTGGATTAGGTCAAAGAAGACCTCTCCCCAGTTCAAATTCTTCCTGTCCACTATGGCTCCCATTAAGTAGAGCTGATACCTAGAAATGGTATCATGTGCTGAGTGCTTAGCCAATACAACTTTCCCAACTACATCAGCCAAGAATCAATATTCCACAGACAGGTTTTTCTTCAGCAGCTTGCTAGGGTTAGCCTTAGAATGATCTATTCTTGCAAGCAAATCAGCATATTCCTCTCCAGATAAATCAGCAGAATCTCCACCAGAACTTAACTCAAAAACTTCTGTCAGAATTGCTGGGGTCAAGGGTACCTGGGTGCCAGAAATTGATCCAACGATTGTGTTTTGATCCTGATTGTGGGCAGTGTAGACCCACTCGTTAATCTCATCAGCAGCAAGTTTAATCCTAGTGGTCATGATTGTAGCAAGTTTCTGCTCCTTGAACAACTCCAAGATGTCCTGGAAAACTTGATCTGTTGTGCTGAAGGACTCCATGTCAATGTCAAAGCCGGCATCAAATTTCATGGCGGCAAGAACAGCAACAGAAACGGCCATGGTTACCTGCAAAGATTCAACAAACAAAACGACCAAGTGCAGAAATGTTTGGAGGGAAAGAAAGTTTTTGCAGAGAAATCGAAAGCGCAAAAGAAGAACGACAACGAAAAATGAATTTTATATTAGGGTTCGATGTAGAAAAGGAAAGATCGTTGAACTCAGTTCGACGATCGGGGCTTCTAAAGGAATCTGAAGAGTCTTCAATATCGTCGATCTTCGTTCGACGATATTGGAGAGCGTCGAGCTCTGTTCGACGATCGTTCAGAGAACAAATCGTCGAGCGCCGTTCGACGATCATTGACCGGAAGAGATAGTTCATACTGTCTGAGAAATGCTAAACTCAGGTCGACGATTGCGGAAATTGTCGATATCCGTTCGACGATCTGGGGGAAAATCGTCGAGCGCAGTTCAGAGACCAGAAAAACTCTAGACACTAAGAAAAATCAAGATGTTTTCCTAGTCTTGGTCAATTTTTAAACTTTTAAAATCTTGGATATCATTTAAGACTTCCTCCATCTAACATTCCTAACTGATTTAGAAAGAAGGTGTGTTTCTTTTCATCCAAGTGCTTGGTGAAAATATCTCCCCTTTGTAAGTCAGTTGGGATATATTGCAGTTCAATTTTATTCTTTTCAACATTATCCCTTAAGAAGTGATGCCTAATCTCTATGTGTTTTGTCCTACTGTGGAGGACTGGATTTTGAGCTATAGAAATAGCACTGTTGTTATCACAAAAGATTTTAGACTTCTCTAAGTTGTAGCCATAGTCTAGGAGTTGGTTTTGAATCAACAAGATTTGTGAACAACAACTACCTGCAGCCATATATTTAGCTTCAGCAGTTAAAGTTGACACATAGGTTTGTTTCTTACAAAACCAAGAGACAACTCTGTCACCAAGGAACTGACAAGTTCCACTAGTGCTTTTCCTGTCAATTCTGCATCCAGCATAATCAGCATCAGAAAATCCAGTTAAATCAAATGCTGAATCTTTTGGATACCAGAGACCTAGATTTGGATAACTTTTAACATACCTGAGAATCCTCTTTACTAGTGTTCGGTGTGACTCTCTAGGGCTTACTTGGAACCTAGCACATATACATGTAGCAAACATTATATCTGGTCTACTAGCTGTAAGGTAAAGTAAAGAGCCAATCATTGCTCTATATGTTGTCTGATCAACAGGTTTCCCATGTTCATCAGCATCCAATACAGCATTAGTAGGCATAGATGTTTTCATACAAGATGCTTCAGACATGCCAAATTTCTTAACCAATTCATTTGCATACTTGGTTTGAGAAATAAAGATGCCTTCAGCATGTTGTTTGACTTGCAATCCTAGGAAGAAGGATAGCTCACCCATACTACTCATTTCAAATTTGGAATGCATTAGGTTGGAAAACCTTCTGCACAATTTTGAATCAGTAGAACCAAAAATAATATCATCTACATAAATCTGTACTAGTAGGGTATGGGACTTATGGGTTCTAATGAAAAGAGTTTCCTCTACTCTACCCCTTATAAATCCATTTTCCAAAAGGAAGCATGTTAGGGTCTCATACCATGCTCTAGGAGCTTGCTTGAGACCATATAATGCTTTGTTCAATTTAAAAACATAATTAGGATAAGTTGGAGAGATAACACCTGTAGGTTGTCTGACATATACTTCTTCTTTGATGTCTCCATTTAGAAATGCACTTTTGACATCCATCTGATATACCTTGAATCCTTTATGTGCTGCATAAGCTAAAAATATTCTGATGGCTCCCAATCTTGCAACTGGTGCAAAAGTCTGGTCATAGTCTATTCCTTCTTCTTGAGAATATCCTTGAGCAACTAGCCTTACTTGTTCCTTACAATTACTCCTTGATCATCAAGTTTGTTTCTGAACACCCACTTTGTTCCAACAATGGAGTGATCCTTATGCTTTGGCACTAGTTCCCACACTTTGTTCCTTTCAAATTGATGCAACTCTTCTTGCATTGCAATGATCCAGTGTGGATATTGCTCTGCATCTTGAATGGACTGAGGTTCAATTTGAGATAGGAAGCAAGTGTGCAACAGGTTTTGGTTGACCTGATTTCTGGTTTGCACACCAGCTGAGATATCTCCAATTATTTGGGAAATTGGATGATCTCTTGATGTTACTACATCAACAGGGGGTGTTGATTGTTCACCAACCTGTGTTATTGTTTCCTCTTGTGGTACAACAACTGGCCCTTCAAGTTGTTCTTCAATATGTTGAATATTTTCTTCATCTTCACTGCTTTCCTCTTTTTGAGTAACCTATAACTTGTTCAAGTCTTCAACAAGAGAATTTTCCTACAAAGGTTCTGTGGTAGAAGAGATCTTCTCCTTGAAAGACATGTTAGATTCATCAAATGATATATGAACAGATTCCTCAATTTTTAGAGATGATTTATTATAAACCCTATAGGCCTTGCTGATCATGGAGTATCCCAGAAACACTCCTTCAGCAGCTTTAGCTTAAAATTTTGCTAAATATTTCTTGTCATTATTATGTATATAGCAACTACAACCAAAAACTCTAAAATAATCAACTTTAGGTTTCTTCCTTTGAGTAATTCACAAGGAGTCTTACCCTTTAGTTTATGTATCAAACTTCTATTCAGCACATAGTTGGAGGTGTTCACTGTCTCTGCCCAAAAGGATAGAGGAAGATGAGCATCTGACAACAATGTAGTGGCAGATTCAATAAGGGTTCTATTTTTTCCTTTCAGCTACCGCATTTTGTTGAGAAGTTCTAGGAGCTGAGAAAGTATGCCTGATCTCTTCACTCTGACAGAACTCTTGCATAAGAAGAGAATCAAACTCTGTCCCATGATCACTTCTGATCAGGGCAATGTGAGTATTGAACTCAATCTGTATACATTTGAGAAACTCTGTCAAACACTTAAAGTTATCAGACTTCTTCCTCAGAAAGAACACCCAAGTGAATCTAGAGAAGTCATCTACAACTACTAAGGTGTAAGATTTCCCTCCTAGGCTTTGTACTGTGATGGGTCCAAAAAGATCCATGTGTAACAGATACAATATCCTAGGTGAATCACTCTTATTAAGTGACTTAAAACTATTTTTAGTTTGCTTGCCTAATTGACAAGCCCTGCAGAGTCCTTCCTTCTTGTAGGGGCCAGAAGGTAGTCCTCTAACAAGGTTGTCCTTGGATAGCCTAGCAATAGTTCCAAGGTTTAGGTGTCCTAGTCTCTTATGCCATAAAATATTTAGCCTACAAACAGAATTGAACAGGCAAATATCTACATCTGTTGAAAGAAAATCTACTAGATAGATGTTACCTTTCCTTTTACCTGTCAACATAGTTGTGTTGTCCTCTAACTTGATTTTGCATAATGCTTTGCTGAAGGTCACCTGGTAGCCTTCATCACACAGCTGACTGATGCTTATTAAGTTGTGCTTCAGTCCTTCCACATAAGCTACCTTCTTGAATGTTACTGATCCAATCTGGACTGCACCATATCCTTTAGTTTGTCCAAAGTTTGAATCAGCAAAGATAACTTTGGGTCCAAGCTTGGTTCTAAAGGATGTGAGGTTGTCCTTATTTCCTGTCATCTGCTTAGAGCACCCACTATCCAAGTACCATTGCTGGTTAGATGTTGGATAGGTCTTCACCTGCACATAAGATAATTCATTTGTTTTTGACCCAGTTTACCTTGGGCCTAGGTTGATAACCTTTAAACTCTGAAATAAAAGACATCCCGGGTTGACTCTTATAACCTTCAGGATGATATCTCCTTGGAGGTATAATTCATTCAGTATAAGGGTTAAAGATTTGGGATGAAGGACCCTTAGGATTGGATTTTGATTTGCCCTTGAAGGGATTTCCAGAGCTCTGATCTCTATTCGACGATCGTGGAGCTGCGTTCGACGATCTTGGGTCAGATCGTCGAGCTCCGTTCGACGGTCGACTATGGCATAGTTCTGGAACTTGAGATCGTCGACCTGAGTTCGACGATTTTGCCTGAGATCGTCGATCTGCGTTCGGCGATCTCGAGCTTCGTTCGACGATTTCTGCTGGAACTTAGTTTTCTTGGGCAGATCAGAATTTTTCCTAGCTTCCTCTACAACTTCCTTTCCTTTATTAAAAATGAACTTGATTGGAATTGTTAGAACTATGGGTTGGCTGGATGAAGCACCCAAGCCCAGTGTACTATTAAATCTGGAGTTCACTGTGCTTGTGATGTCCATCAGCTTGATACTTCTCCCATTAAGGGATTCTTCAAGCTTCTTGGTCTCAGATAGCTCACTTTTCAGTGAAGCTATCTGCTCCCTACAGCGCTCCAACTCCTGAGAGAGTTTGAGGTTTTCTGACTTTAAGGTATTATGTTCAGATAAATGATTTCCGAGAGAGATGATTTCTTTCTCAGATTTTAGTAGGTCTAAACATAATGCTTTAAACTCAGATTTAAAGTCCTCTGAATTGAAATCAAATGAACTAATTACCTGATCTTCTTCAAGTGGAATCTCTGAGTCTGACTCTGAGTCTTCTTCATCTGAATTATGTTGTGAGGCATTGATTGCCATTATGCAGAACTCCTTCTCTCCTGCATCATCTTCATCATCACTGGAGCTGGATGAGCCTTCTGACTCCTCTTCAGTTTCACTCCAGGATTCAGCTACAAACCCCTTTCCTGTGTGTTTGTTTTTGCTTGAGGAGGGTTTGCTATTGCCATTCCTCTTGGAGTCTTTCTCCTTTCTTTCTTGTCTCTTCTGTCCTTGTTTTTGTTTTCTGGACAGTCAGGAACAATGTGCCCTGGTTTCCTGCAACCAAAGCAGATAATTTCCTTATTATTAATTGACTTATCATACCTTGGCTTATCATGCTCCTTGTATGATATCCTTCTAAAGTCCTTTCTGCCATCTTGTAGAATCTTTTGGCCAACAAACTGAGCAGTTCATCATTGCCTGTGACTTTGTCTTCAGGCTGATCTTCAGTTACCTTGAAGGCTATTGTCTTCTCTTTTCTTATGGCTGGTGAGGCAGCCTTCTGTTCTTCTTCTCTATTCTTGATGAGTAGCTCATAAGATTTGAGCTTACCCAATAGAGCTTTTGTGGTGATCTCATTCAAACTTCTGGCATCCTTGATTGGCCAGATTCTTGAATCCCAAGTGCTAAGGAAGCACATTAGAATTTTGTCATTAAGTTCAGTTAGTGATATCTCCTTATCCAAGGTCCTGAGTTCACTGACTATTAGACTGAGTCTATTGTACATATCTCCAACTTATTCAGCTTCTCCGTTCTTGAAATTCTCATATTGAGATATGAGGTGGGATCTCCTATCCTTTCTCTCATGAGATGAGCCTGAGACTATTTCAGAGAGTTTATCCCAGATTTCCTTTGCTGAATTGCATTCAGCCAGCTTTTGAAAGATGTCATCAGACATGGTCTGGGCTAAGATGTTCATAGCCTTGGCATCAGCTACCTTCCATTTCTTGATATCAGCATCTATTCCTGATGGAGGTGGAACAACATTTGTACTTGAGTTCTCTGGAGGTCTTGGACAGACTGTCAAAACAGAATTAAAAATATCCTCTTCAATAGAATTCAGGTATAATCTGATCCTTGCTTTCCAAAGTGCAAACTTGGATAGATTGCACACTGGAGGTCTGGTGCTAGCATAATCTTTATTTTGGGCCATGATTTGTGAAAACAAAATCTAATAATAAACTCAAAAGAAAACAGATCTAAATAGGAATCTTTGGGTTCAGGTGTTAGCCTGTGCAACCACCAAGGTGTGGTATGTTTAACCAACCTGTCTCTGATACCAATTGAAAGTGCCGCTAGATCTGATATACTCTAGAGGGGGGTGAATAGAGTATATGGTGCTTGAAAACTTTTTACAACAATTGTTGTAATTCTGAGTGAAAAGGGAAGCAACTATTAATTCTAATCACAAAATAACCTACAACAGAAATTAATCACAGATCTAAAATAATCACAAAACAATCACAGCCAGAAATAAAAGATAAAGACAAGCAAGCCAGAAGACACAAGGAGCTATAGTGGTTCCCCTAAACTTGGGTACATCCACTCTTCTACCACCCTAGGTAGGAATCCACTGCAGGATGAGTTGATCAGGTGTCCTGGGCACCAATGAGCTTTTGATAAGGTGCTCAAAAACCAAATCAGATTTTTTGATCAGGTGTCTTGCCACCAATGAGCTTTTGACAAGGTGCTCAAAAACCAAGCTCACACTTTTGAAGGGAGTTTGAAAAACCCTTTACAGAGATGGGGATGACAGAATGATGGAAGTCTTCTCTTTCTCAGATCAGCAGAGAAGACTATGTGG
The DNA here is from genome assembly GCA_039583875.1 of Platanthera guangdongensis. Classification (NCBI taxonomy): domain Eukaryota; kingdom Viridiplantae; phylum Streptophyta; class Magnoliopsida; order Asparagales; family Orchidaceae; genus Platanthera; species Platanthera guangdongensis. The sequence goes on along the minus strand of CM077148.1, from coordinate 147,891,753 downwards.
ATTTAGATGTTGTCAAAGCTCCCCCTGAGTTCTTGAGATGTTCAGGAAATAAAGCTTTGATGTAGGGTGATAGGCCTTCAAAAGTTCATCTCCAGCAAATGATGATTTCAGCAACAGCTGAAATGTTAGGTGTCTGGAGTCTTTGAAAGATGTTGGCCTTGAACACTTGAGACAAGAAAGATCAGAAGATTTCAGAAGGTTTGATCTCCCTGGATGTGTGTTCTTGAGAGAATTCTTTGAGATAGAGAATATTTTGTTCTTGTTCTTCTTGTCTGTGTTCTCAGTTCTAAGTGATAGAGAGATTTAAAAAACTTGTATTTTATTCTCTGGTACTGAATAGAAAATCATCCTCTGTCAAGAATAGTCGTTGGCCTGTCATTAATTGCATCCTTAATTACAATTGTCTTCTGGAGGAAAGTTCAAAGAAACATTCCTTGATAATCCCTTGAAACTTGGTCCAGAAATAAATGAAAACAGCTAGAAAATCTTCTAAATTAATTGCTGAATAACTCCTTAACTGATCTGAATTTGAATCTTGAAAAATCCTTTAACTCATCAGAAAATGTCGAACTGAGCTCTGTTATCGTCGAACTGAGCTCAGTGATATGGACTTATACAGCAACAAAAATCGTTGATCTGAGCTCAAAGATCGTCGAACTGAGCTCCGAGATAGAGATCCAATATTGAGTCAAGATCGTCGAACTGAGCTCGAAGATCGTCGAATGGAGTTCGACGATTTGTTGAAGTTGAGCTAGACGATCGTCGATTGGAGTTCGATGAATCGTCGAAGTTGAGCTAGACGATCGTCGATTGGAGTTCGACGAATCGTCGTGCTGAGCTCGGCGATATGACTTAGTCTCAAACTGAAAATTCTTGGTCTTGAGGGAAGCTTTCAAACCTAGACTTCTAACCCTTAGACTCAATTCTAATTGACCTTTATAGCTATACAGGAGGTCAAAAATAGGTATCCTAGAGACATAGTGATCCTGACCCAAATTAGTAATAGGGTGTTCCAACATAACCTTTCCTGAGTTTTCCAAAGTTATGAAGAGAAAAAATTGGTGTTAAATTGGTAGAAGTGTCATTTATGAAATGGGAAGGTTTAGCTTTAGGCCATAAGATATCAAGTTAGGGGATAGCTGTAGACAAAGCTAAAATATATACTATAGAATAATTGTCTCCCCCATCTAATATTAGGGTTGTTCGAAGTTTTCTGGTGCATGCTGGTTTTTATCGTCATTTTTAAAAGCTTCTATAAAATCACAAAGCCACTCACTCACCTGTTAGAAAAGCATGTGCCATTTATTTTTGATGAGGGTTGCCTACAGGCCTTTAATATCATTAAGGATAGGTTGATTAACGCATAAATAATGGTAGCTCCCGTTTGCAATCTCTCATTTGAAATTATGTGTGATGCTAGTAGTTTTATCGTATGAGCATTTTTAGGAAAGTGTATCAATAAGAACTTTCACCCTATTTATTACCATAGCAAAACACTAATTGTAGCTCAAGAAAACTACACTGCAAGCAAAAGAGTTATTGGCCGTCATTTTTTCTTTTGATAGACTCCACTCTTATCTTACATTATCAAAAATTATTATTGACCACTCAGCTTTGTGATATTTACATACGAAAACAGATGTGAAGCTGAGACTAATTAGGTGGATTTTACTTCTCCAAGAATTTGACTTAAAGATCAGAGATAAAAAAGTAGTAAAAAATTTATCGACAGATCACCTTTCACAATTATAGAATCCAAACTCAGAGAAGCTTATTAAGGAGGATATTGATGACATTTTCCGTGAATAGAATCTGCTAGCGCTATATAAGGCAGTTACCCTATCCACTCATTGGTTCGCCGATTACGCAAACTATGTTATAACACGATTCCTCCCAAAAGACTTCTAACATCGTGAGAAGAAGAAATTCTTTTCCGATTTAGAAAATTATATCTGGGAAGATCCATATCTCTTTTGGATCTGTGCAGATCAGATAATAAGGAGGTGTGTTTCTTAGGAAGAGAGCGTTCAGATTCTTAGGCATTGTCACAAAGGACCCACAAGTGGGCATTATAAGGTAAACCGAACATCAAGAAAAGTACTTGAGGCAGGTTTTTATTGGTCAGGTATCTTCAAGGGTGTCCACGCATACGTAAGACATTATGAGCAATGTCAGCGATCGGGAAATATCTCCCACTGTGATGAAATGCCATTAAATACATTTGCTGAAATAGAGGTTTTTGACCTTTGGAGACTTAACTTTGTCGGTCCGCTACCAACTGCTTTCGAAAATCATTATATTTTGGTAGCGGTTGACTACATATAAGATGGGCAGAAGCACACGCTTTCCCCACCAATGATGTCTGAGTCATGACCAATTTTCTTAAAGAACTATTCTCTCATTTTGGAGTGCCTTGAGCCATAGTAAGCGATATGGGTACCCACTTCTATAATGCCCAATTCACTAAGGTACTATCTAAATATGGCATAATGTATATATTGGCAATCCCATATCACCCTCAGACGAGTGGTCAAGTAGAAGTAGTAAATCGTGAAATAAAGTGTACCTTAGAGAAGACGGTTTCAATTAATCGAAAGGATTGGTCAACCAAACTCGACGATGCTCTGTGGGCCTATTGGACCGCTTACAAAACCACTATTGGTTGTACATCATATCAATTAGTTTATGGTAAAGCATGCCACCTACCGGTTGAGCTAGAACATCGCGCCTTTTGGGCACTTAATTTTTTTAACCTTGCCTCAAGTTTATCCTTCGATCATCGCAAGTTTCAACTTAATAAGTTAGAGGAATAGCGTTCCTTTGCATATGAGAACAATAAAATGTGCAAGGAGTGCACCAAGTTTTACCATGATCGAAAAATTAAGCACACAAAAGAGTTTAGATAGGATACCAAGTTTTACTTTATATTTCACGTATACATCTTTTTCCAAAAAAACTTAAGTCCCGTTGGTCCGGACCCTTCAGAGTTAAGGAAGATTGGCCACACAGGGCCGACTTTATTTCAAGCCCAGACAAAGGTATGGCTGATATATAGTCGAGTTCGAGAGATTATGACTCGGCTCGAAATCGAAATTTTCGACTCGAACTCGGCTCGAAATCAAAATTGATTTTGAGTTGAGTCGGCTCGACTCGAAATGACTCGATTCCGAGTCGGCTCGAAATCGAATCGAGTTGGCTCGAAATCGAATCGGGATGGCTCGAAATCGAATCAAATCGGCTCGAAATTGTGCAATTTTTCGTTTTATTCATAATTTGCACAAAATTAAATTGGACAACCTATAAATTTAGCAAATGAAATATTTAAACTCTTCTTTCTTTTTATTTAGGTTTAAATTTTGTTTTTTTAATTTTAAAATAAAAAATATATTAATAAATAGATAATTTTTTAATTAATTCGAGTTGATTCGAATTATATTTCGAGCGATTCAGGGTTGGCTCGAAATCGACTCGAAATTAGATTCATGACAAATTGAATCTACTCAAATTATGTCGAATCAATTTTAACCGATTCCGATTCGGCTCAACTTTTGAACGATTTTTAAGCGACTTTCGAGTTTCGAATAATATGCTCAGCCCTAGACAAATGCGAGTTCAAGGTAAATTGGCATCGTTTAAAAATATTTCTATCCGGTGAAAACTTTAATTAGAATCGGGAGGACATAGTTCTACCTAATCCTAAAAAAATTCAAGATAAAAAAGGAAAAAAAGGTGCGGGGGGAAATTTTTTCTACACCCTGGTCATGGACATGATTTCTTTTTAGTCATGGTTGTGTCATTAGCAGATTTGGTGCCAAGATCGGGGCACGACCCTTGATAACTTTAACTTTACAAGCCTCGAAGTCACAGGCAAGACTTTGGGCCATGGATTTTGAATTCTGACTGATGCCTCAGATTCCCGCTTATTTTCAAATTTGTTTGTTGCATAGTGTTACACACCCATAAGTCACGGGCGTGACTCATGGTCATGTTCTTTGTTGGATCTTGTTGTGCCCTTAGAGGGGGTGAATAAGGGCTTTATGGAACTTAATTCTTAAATTAAAATATCAAAGTTAATTAATAAAGTATTGAAATAATTTATAAAAAAATATAATTTAATATCAGAAAATATTATTTTGAAGATTACTATTAGAAAAAGGCAGAATTCGATATTTCTTCACTACCACCAGTGTTAAGTGTTATTGTCGGGCGCTAGTTCATGATAATTTAAGCATTTATATCTAACAAAAACGAAGCTTGCAATATATTTTGCGTTAAAACTTTTGAACGATATATTTCAAAACATTTTATAATATGAAAAAAATCAAGATAATGAGGCAAAAAGAAACAAGATTTTTTTTCATTAGAAATTTAATACAAAAATGTTTGATTTCTATAATGCTAGAAATCAAGGTGAATAGAAAAATCATTTTTTGATGAATCACCAGTCCTTCTCCCAGGGACTGGTTGGCTATAACCTATCCTACCCCAAATATGGCCTCTAGCCTCCCCTAGATATAACCTTCAACTAGTCACTTCACATAAGGCTATGAATTTCTCCCTAAGTCGTAAAAGGACCTAGTCGCCACAAACAATGCGAATTTCCTACGGAATCCTTCCTCGGAATCCGACATTCTCCTCGAATGATTTTTCTTCTCTCGATACAGAAAGATGAAATAAAAGAGATTATAAGATTACAAAAAATAAGAGAAACTCCCCCAAGGTTGTTAAGATGAAGGTGGTGTAGACGTCGAGATTATTGATGTGTTTGCCCTTTGTGTTGAATATGCATTGTAGCGCTTCTCCATCAAAATTTCTTTTAGATCTTCATATTTGCACAAAGGATTTCTTTCTCTATCTCTGGAGACAACCCTCTCTCAAAAGAATTGGAGTTTTGGCTTGGTGGAGGAGAAATCACTGGTTCAAAAGGTGTCTCTCTTGAATGCACAAAGTTTTCAGGCTTTTAGAGAAAAATCGTTATCGCCAAGCAATATCTATCTATCGCAGGCGATATCTCATCAAGCTAACATGTGTAACACCCCAAAAGGAGTAGTGGTCATTGGAGGCTACCGCACAGCGATAGTCTTATCGCAGGCGGTAGCTCAGTGATTTAAATGACCTAGCGCCCGGGGTGGGTACCGCGGAGCTAGCGCGCCACGATAGCCACTGAACGCTTTGAGCACTCAACACTTTTGAGTACTCAATGCTGAAATTGGGTACTGCGAAGCTAGCCCGCCGCGGTAGCCACTCAATGCTTTTGACCACTCAATGCTTTCAAGCACTTAACACTGTCGAGAAATCATCGAGAGCGCTAATGCCAAATGGTAGGAGTTACCGCGCCGTGCTAACCGATCGACGAAAGTCGAACGGGTTACCGCCAAGCGCTAACACCAGGCAGTAGGAGTTATCGCGTCGCACTAACCGATCGACGAAAGTCGACTGGGTTACCGCTAAGCGCTAAATGTTAGCACGGGGAGTTAGCTATGATAGCGGCGCCGACTGGTCAAAGCGGTTACCGCATTAGTTACCACGCGGCGGTAGTAGTTACCGCGCAGCAGTAGCTTTTGTATAAAGATGGACTTTCGATTTTATTCTTATCTTCTCATAGCCTTTCGTTGCTGGGAATGAAGAGGAAGAACGTCCAGGAGCTGTGTGAAGATTTATCCAAGGTTTGCTTGTGATTGGACTCACGAGTCGACGCTACATCTGTGGAGAGGAAGCTGTGGAAATCAATTCCATTCGGATCATAGATCACGGTCATGGCTCCGAAGAGATCTTCAAGGGTAACGAGTTTTTCCCGAACAAGTGAAGTCCTCAATATGCGTATTTGCATGAATCCCCTCACCAAAAGGTGAAAAAGTGTGGATTCCAATGGGTAGATCAGTTTGATCCCCATATATTCCTGTATTTAGATCCAGAAATGTAGAGTATGTAATAAGCATGTTGTGTGAAGCCCATCTGTACAGGTTGGTCTGGATTGGTGAGGCTAATTTGCGTGCCGTAGAAGACTGTGGATATGCGTGTGAAGTACTTGTGAAGTCTGGAGTTAAGGGGTGTGCAGGATACTGCACCAAAGTACTAGAATAATTTCCAGGAAAATACCCAAGAATGATCACAGTTGTGTGAATTGTTGATGTCGTCAGGCGTTGGTGAGTGTCGCCAGGCGATAGCTCCTTGGGAGCTAGTGTTATGAGGCATGTCTTTAAGAGACCTGGGGACCATTCGATGTAGGCTGTGTGCTTAAGTTTCCTGGACTATGGTGGGTGCCAGCCCAAAGTGGACAAAGTCGCGTGGCTTTTGATGAGTTGAGCCGTGAAGACCAACTACTGTGCAATCAAGTTAAGTACCCCTGAATGGGCATTTGGTCGTCAGGTTAAGTACCTCTGAACAACAAAGTTACCATTAAGTCATGGACCATTGAACGATTGTGTTACACGGAGGAGTCCAGTACACCGAAAATATATCTTGAGTGCACGAGGCATGTGGTCGTTGGGCCAACGTCTGCGGTGAGTGGTGCTTGAACGCACTTGGTTGTTGCCACCATATATATGTATATGTGCCCTGCCTTGTTTGCAGGGTTGGAGAAATACCCCCCCCCCCCCCCCCCCCGAGTAAGGGGTGTCACAGCCCACATTTTCTCCGTATTCAAAAATACGTCAGAGTATAAAAAATACGCGCCGTGATGCCACGCCGTGAAGGGGACAACTGCAGACGCTCAGGCTACTCGTCCTCACATTTACTTCATGTAAAAGTTTTATGAAATTAAGTTAAAAAGAAAACAATACATATAAGTTATTTGAGTTACTGACCGTGTCCCTCGGTCGGGTGGATCACTAGTCCATAGGTGCGAAGATATATAAGTTTTACGCGGCGGAAAATACTGAGTTGATTGATTTGTTATCATATATGAGAATGAAGGTCTAGCTTATTATAATGATGATATGACTTCAACATTTAATATATACAAAAAGACTTTTATAGCGCTTAAAAGTAGTAGATTTTGCAGTTAAAAGTCATGTCATACCAATACTCTAGAATGCAGTTTTGTATACTTTAAAATAATTAAATACATTCTAACATAAAACCTTCCCAGAGAGCAAGTATAAATAGGTAAAAAGAAACAGCAGTAAAAGCAGCAACTAGTCTATCACAAAAAAAGTCAAAGACTATGGGCATCAACAACTGACACGAACTCATAGTAAAATCTGACAAGTTTAAACAAAGTCAACTACCTCAAAGCTCCGAGGTGGAATCAAACGGCCGCAGCAACCCGCAACACCAGAAACATAAAACGGTCAGCTAAACCTGCTACTGCTCTGATCCTGAGGCATTCAAAAGAAGAACAACTTAGAAGCAAGTTACAAATGGTGCAAAGAGTAAAGGCAGACCAAACAAAGTACCAATATCAGAAGTTCAAACTTTTATCTTTCATTAATATTCCTGTTATTCATCAATAAAAATTGAGAGTGATCAGCTCAACAGGAAAAAGTACTATGCAGGGAAGAAGGGTCCACAATGCGCACAAACCCAGCAAACAGGAACCATGCCGAGGGAGAATGCCCAACACGCACAGACCAAGCTAATGTAATGTGTCGGGGATGAAAATCCACAACGCGCACAGACTCAGCCATAAGACACTATGCCAAGGGAGAAACCCCAACGCGCACAGACCATCTATATTTCTTTAGTTACGTAATTATACTTACAGAGCTTCCTTTTTATTCATCACAGACTCAAGGTTAACCAACAAAGTGGAATGTATAAGGTCATTTCAAGGGACAAACAAAGTATAGTATAATCAAAATGATGAGACGCACTAGGTGCCGCAATGATCTAGATGACTCGATAATTAAAGTGGTAGGAGAACCAAATTGGTTTACCTACTCTACAGAACAAGAATTGGGGGTAAAAGTTCAATGAAATATCTCAAAAATTTAAAGACAAGTCACAATCCAAGATAAAATCTAACGCATTCAACAACGATAGATAAGGCGATTAAGGCCATGCATAAGAGACTTCAAGAACGATTAAACATAACCTGACAAGATTGAGTTCACCATGACAAAATCTTACAATATCAAGTCATCATCAAGAAAATTTAATCATAGCAATAACTTGGAAGACAAAAGTGCAGAAAGTTTTAAAGAACATAAAATCTTAACCGTTACAATCAAACCAGACAAGATGAAACGAGGGTAAAACACCACTTGCCTTGGTTTTACCGGAAAAATCCTCCGAATCACACCACGTCGCAGATCGGGGGAAAAGAAGACGGGAGGAGTCCAAATTTGAACAAAGATGCTCGAAATAGAGGCTAAAGACGAAAAAACCTAACGAGAAAAATCAAGAAATGAGGAAAATTTTACTACGATGGGGTAGCTCTCGACGTGAGCTTTCCGGATCTATAATCGGTTGAAGATTTCGAGCACCGGAGCACCATCGGCGGCCACCGGAAGATTCACAAACGGGAGGGAGTCGCTGCACAGGTGGTTTCGGTTCGATCAAAATCGGGAGGAAGAAGATGAAGTTTTCTTTCTAATTATCTTAAGTATGAGAATATATATATATATATATAATTTTGTCTAAATAGGAAAAAAACGGGTTATTTATGAGCGGGTGTGTGGAAAACGAAAATAGAGATTTAGGATGGCTTTAAATTGAAAAGTGCTCAACATAAAAGTTGTAGATCTCGTCGAGACGAATAAATTTCATATTAACCATTGTTCAATACGACACAATTTTGACCCTCAAAATGACATGCAAACACAGACTAAAACGAAATTCTCGAGATGAATCTACAGTACTCGAGAACAAGATTGCAGGTACTCGAGACGTAGAAAACAGACTACTCAAGTACTAAAATTTTGTACTCAAGAACAAGGAAGGCAATACTCGACACCAAGCAGCAGTACTCGAGCGGTGAATAGTGATTACTCGAGAAGGAAGAACGTAGTACTCGAGAAGAAGGCCAAGTTACTCGAGAACTATGCCGAACAAAAATGGAGAACAGTACTTTTTTTGTCCTGGTGAATAGTGGTTTTTGCAAAAATATCCAAAATCAAACTATAGAGATGAATAGTAAAAGAAATTTTTGTATAGTGCTATAATATTAAAATAATCATATTTATATTTTTTGAACAAAGAAGCACGAGTTCAAAACGGAGGCCCAAACGGACGCTGAATTAAACGAAACTCGCTCTGAAGGCAAACAATGACGCTACGAACCCAACGACGAAGTCAAAATCAAAATTTGACGAGCCATTCCCGAGATAATAATTTTCAAAGTCTATGACAAACATAAATTCTACAAAACTTCGGAAAATCGCCGAGGCCCGAATATCGCTCGGATCACGACGAATCTTGACGAGCAAGTCCAAAATTATTTAACTAAATTTCCAAATGCAAAATTTTCCAATTACAAAAAAATTCAAGAATATGGCCGACCCGACCGAACGTATGCGAAAATGCCTTGACGGCGTTGCGCCGTCAACTCAACGTTAACGTAACGCCCCTTACGTCAATATGAAGTCAACAAGGGGATTAAATAATTGCCAGAAAATCAGGGACGTTACAGTCACCCCTCTAAAAAGAAAGTTTCGTCCCGAAACTTGGAACAAGAAACGAAACAAGTGGGCAGAGGAAGAGACACGATAGAATAATTCATTAAACAAGAATACTAACCAGGGAAGACTAGGAGAACAGCTGATGATGAGATTCTCTCATTACGGATTCCAATTCCCAAGTTGCAACTCTAGCATCCTGATTGCGCTAGAGAATCTTAACCATCGGAATTGTCTTCTTTCTTAGCACACGATCTTTCATCTACAGAATACAGATAGGCTCTTCGAAATACGAGAGATTAGTCTGCAACTGGGGAACTGAGTCCAGGACATGCCAATCACTACGAACACACTTTCACAACTAGCTTAATTGGAACACGTCGTGAACACAAGGGAAAGATTTAGGAAATTCCAATCTATAGGCAGAAACTTCGATGCGCTTCAGAATCTGAAAAGGTCCCACATACCTGGGATCTAGCTTATGGTTCCTACCATATCTCTTAAAACCTGGCATCAGAGAGACCTTCAGAAATACCAAGTCCCCAACTGCAAATTTCAGATCAACTCTGCGCTGATTAACATACTTTTCATATCGCTCTTGAGCCAACCTGAGCTTTTCACGAATATGCATTACTGAAGTACTCAAATCCTCCAGCGCTTCTAGTCCGAGCAACGTCTTCTCACCAACTTCTGCCCAAAACAGGGGAGTTTGACAATGCCTTCCATATAAAGATTCAAAGGGCACCATCTGCAAACTCTCCTGATAGCTGTTGTTGTACGCGAACTCCATCAATCTGAGACGTTTATCCCAAGCCCCACCATGGTCAAAAATATAGCACCTAATCATATCCTCTAAGATTTGATTCACTCTCCCTGTCTGACCATTTGTCTGAGGATGATAGGCAGTAGAATACCTAAGGTCAGTACCTAGAGCTCCTTACAAGCTCTGCCAAAAACGAGACATGAATCGGGGGTCTCGGTCTGATATAATACTCATAGGTACACCAAACAGTCTGATAACTTCGTCTAGATAGAGCTCAGCTATCTTTTTCATGAAATAATCAATCTTGAAAGGCACAAAGTGGGCACACTTGGTTACTCTGTCCACAATAACCCACACTGCATCATGCCCTCGGGGTGATCTCGGCAAACAAGTAATGAAATCAATAGATAAACTATCCCATTTCCAACTCGGTATATCTAAAGGCGTTAACTTACCACCCGGCCTTCTATGATCAACTTTGACACGCTGACAGGTATAACATTCAGATACAAATCTTGCAATGTCGTTCTTCATACCTGACCACCAAACAATCTACTTCAAATCTCTATATATTTTCTTCGAACCAGGATGATAAGAAACACTTGAACCATGTGCTTCACTGCATATTCTTGCTCAGATGTCCCTAACAGCGGGAATACAAAATCTACCGCGGTACTTTAGGGTACCAACATCATCAATTGAAAAGTCAGGTAATTCCCCTTTCTCAGTCCTACAGCGGAGGTGCTGCAAATCGGGATCGTCTTTCTGATGTAGCCTAGTGCGAGTAATCCACGAAGGCTCTTCCAACTCTAAGCTACTCGGCGAAGCGCTATTCCCTACGATTATGCCTATGAGAAAAACCTCTTCAACAAGGGATTACACGGAGAGGTTAAAGATATGTGCGGACTTCCGGCTCAACACATCCGCTACTACATTAGCCTTGCCGGGATGATAAAGGATATCGACTTTGTAGTCTGCAACATATTCTAGCCATCTATGCTGGCATAAATTCAACTCCTTTTGAGTGAAGATATATTTCAAACTTTTGTGGTCCTAATAAATTTTGCACGACACTCCATACAGAAGATGTCTCCACAACTTCAAGGCATGAATGACGACAGCAAATTCCAGGACGTGCGTAGGATAATTCTTTTCATGCACCTTCAAATATCTCGATCCATACACAATCACTATGTCATTCTGCATCAACACGCAACCGAGTCCAACTCGCGAGGCTTCCACTTAAATGACATACTCTACTCCTTCCACTGGCAATGCCAAAACTGGAGCAGAACACAATCTCCTCTTGAGCACTTGAAAAACTTCCTCACGGGCATCACTCCAAACAAAAGCTGTGCTCTTTTGCGTAAGCCTGGTCAATGGCGTAGAGAGCACAGAGAATCCTTTCACAAATATTATGTAGTAACCTGCCAACCCAAAGAAGCTCCTTATCTCCTTAGGCGATGTAGGTCTCTTCCAATCCAAGACTGCGGCTATCTGTTGGAACACCCTATTACTAATTTGGGTCAGGATCACTATGTCTCTAGGAATCTGTGTTTGACCTTCTGTATAGCTTAATAGGTCAATTAGAATTGAGTCTAAGGGTTAGAAGTCTAGGATTGGAGGCTGCCCTGAAGACCAAGTTTTTCTGTAGAGCAAGTCTAATCGTCGAGCTCAGCACGACGATTCGTCGAACTCCGGTCGACGATCGTCTAGCTCAACTTCTACAGATCGTCAAGCTCCATTCGACGATCGCTGAGCTCAACCTCATAATATCGTCGAGCTCCACTCGACGATCGCTGAGCTCAACTTCACAATATCGTCGAACTCCATTCGACGATCGGTGAGCTCAGGTCGACGATTTTGACTCTGCATTGGATCCTTATCTCTGAGCTCAGTTCGACGATCTTTGAGCTCAGATCGACGATTATTTTGTTGCTTGAATTTTCCAGTTCGCTGAGTTCAGCTCGACGATAGCAGAGCTCAGTTCGACGTTTTCAGTTATCTTCCAGAATTCAAATTCAAATCAGTTAGAAGTTATTCTGCATTTAATTCAGAAGATCTGCTAGCCGTTTTCATTTACTTCTGGACCAAGTTTCAAGGGATTTTTCAAGGAATAATTCAGTGGACTTTCCTTTAGAAGAAATTATGCAATTAAGGCTGTAATCAATGCAGACCAACGGCTATCTTTGACAGAGTGATATTCTATTCTGGCACAGAGAATAAAAGATAGAATGTTTTTGAATCAAGATAGAGATTGACAAGAATAGGACACACAACTCAGTATACAGAGACTCTTTCAAAAATTTTCTGTCAAGAAGAATTCTGAAGAACACTCATCAAAGCGATCAAGCATTCTTCAGATCTCTTCAGCTCTCAAAGTGTTCAAGGCCAACACCATTTCAAGACTCCAGACACTCAACATTTCAGCTTGCTGAAATCATCTATTGCTGGAGATCTATCTTTGAAGGCCTATCACCCTCAGCAAAGCTTTTCTTCCTGAAGATTTCAAGGATTCAGGGGGAGCTTTGACATCAATCCACTTAGTCTTCTCAGTTGATTGAGAAAGAGAAGACTGCTATAACTCTCTCACCCCCACTCTGTAAAGGGTTTTTCAAACTCCCTTCAAAAGTTTGAATCTGGTTTTTAAGCACCTTGTCAAAAGCTCATTGGTGGCAAGACACCTGATCAAAAAATCTGATTTGGTTTTTGAGCACCTTATCAAAAGCTCATTGGTGCCCAGGACACCTGATCAACTCATCCTGCAGTGGATTCCTACCTAAGGGTGGTAGAATAGTGGATGTACCCAAGTTTGGGGAACCACTATATTTCCTTGTGTCCTCTGGTTCTGCTTGTTTTCTTTTTGTTTCTGGCCTAGATTTTCTTGTGCTTAGCTCTTGCATAGCTTAGTTTTGTGATTAGTTTTATTTCTGCTTCCCTGCTCACACTCATTACAACAATTATTGTAAAGCTTTGCAAAAGTTTTTTTTTGTGTTTTAAAAGCACCATTTACTCTATTCACCCCCCTCTAGAGTATATCAGATCTAGTTTCCCTTTCAATTGGTATCAGAGGGAGGTTGGTTAAACATACCATACCTGATTGGTTGTACAGGCTAACACATGAACCCCAAGATCCCAAACTAGATCTTTTTGTTATTATTAGATTTTGTTTGCACAAATCATGGCCCAAAACAAAGATTATGCTAGCACCAGACCTCCAGTGTGCAATCTGTCAAAGTTTGCACTTTGGAAAGCAAGGATTAGACTCTACATGAATTCTATTGACGAAGATATTTTTAATTCTGTTTTGACAGTGTGTCCAAGACCCCCAGAGAGCACAAGCACAAATACTGTTCCACCTCCATCAGGAACAGATGCTGACATCAAAAAGTGGAAAGTAGCTGATGCCAAGGCTATGAACATTCTAGCTCAGACAACGTCAGATGACATTTTTCAAAAGGTAGCTGAATGTAATTCAGCCAAGCAGATTTGGGACAAGCTCTCAGAAATAGTTTCAGGCTCAGCTGATGAGAGAAAGGACAAAAGATCCCATCTCATCTCCCAATATGAGAACTTCAAGAAGGGAGAAACTGAGTCAGTGGGAGACATGTACAACAGACTGAGTCTAATTGTCAGTGAACTGAGGACATTAGACAAAGAGATCTCACTGACAGAACTTAATGACAAGATCCTAATGTGCTTTCCCAGCACTTGGAATTCAAGAATCTGGCCAATTAAAGATGCCAGAAGTCTGAATGAGATCACCACTGAAGCCTTGTTGGGTAAGCTCAAATCTTATGAGCTACTCATCAAGAACAGAGAGGAAGAACAGAAGGCTGCTTCACCAGCCACAAGAAAGGAGAAGACCATAGCGTTCAAGGCAACTGAGGATCTGCCTGAATAAAAAGGAACAGACAATGATGAACTTCTCAGCTTGTTGGCCAAAAGATTCTATAAGATGGCCAGAAAGGACTTCAGAAGAAGATCATACAAGGAGCAGGATAAGCCAAGGTATGACAAGTCCATTGGCAATAACAAAGACATTATTTGCTTTGGTTGCAGGAAACTAGGGCATATAGTTCCTGACTGTCCAGAGAACAAGAACAAGGACAGAAGGGAAAGAAAAGAGAGAAGAAAGGAGAAAGACTCCAAAAGGAGTGGCAATATCAAACCTTCTTTCAGCAAAAATAAGCATACAAGGAAAGGGTTTGTTGCTGAATCCTGGAGTGAGACTGAAGAGGAGTCAGAAGCCTCTTCCAGCTCCAGTGATGATGAGGATGATGCAGAGGAAAAGGAGTTCTGCATGATGGCAATCAATGCCTCACAACACAACTCAGAGGAAGAGGAGTCAGAGTCAGACTCAGAGACTCAACCTGAAGAAGATCAGGTAATCAGCTCTTTTGATTTTACTTCAGAAGATTTTAAATCTGAATTTAAAGCACTATGTTTAGACCTGCTAAAGTCTGAGAAAGAGATCATCTCTCTCAGAAATCAATTATCTGAACAAAATGTTTTAAAGTCAGAAAACCTCAAACTCTCTCAGGAGTTGGAGAACTATAGGGAACAGATAGCTACACTGAAAAGTGAGCTCTCTAAGGCCAAGAAGCTTGAAGAATCCCTTAATGGGTGAAGCATCAAGCTGATGGACATCGCAAGCACAGTGAACTCAAGATTCAACAGTACACTGGGCTTGGGTGCCTCATCCAGCCAACCTATTGTTCTGAACAACTCCTATCAAGTTCATTTCTGACAAGGGAAAGGGAGTTGTAGAGGTTGCCAGGAAAAATTCTGATCTGCCTCAGAAAACTAAGTCCCAGCACAAATCGTCGAACGTAGATCGACGATCGCCGAATGAGGATCGACGATCGCCGAACGCAGCTCGACGATCTCAGGACAGATCGTCGAACGCAGATCGACGATCTCAGCCAAAGTCGTCGAACGCAGGTCAACGATCCCATATACCTGACCTCAGCCATAGTCGACCGTCGAACGGAGCTCGACGATCTGACCCACGATCGTCGAACGCAGCTCCAAGATCGTCGAACAGAGGTCAGAGCTCTGGAAACTCTTTCAAAGGCAAGTCAAAATTGAATCCTAAGGGTTCTTCATCCCAAACCTTTAACCCTTATACTGAATGGATTATACCTCCAAGGAGATATCATCCTGAAGGATATAAGAGTCAGCCAGGGATGTCTTTCATTTCTGAATTTAGAGGTTATCAACCTAGGCCCAAGGTAAACTGGGTCAAAAACAAGTGAATTGTTTTATGTGCAGGTGAAGATCTATCCAACATCTAACCAGCAATGGTATTTGGATAGTGGGTGCTCTAAGCACATGACAGGGAAAAAGGACAACCTCACTGCCTTTAGAGCCAAGCTTGGACCCAAGGTTATCTTTGGTGATTCCAACTTTGGACAAACTAAAGGATATGGTGCAGTCCAGATTGGTTCAGTAACCTTCAAGAAGGTAGCATATGTGGAAGGACTGAAGCATAACCTAATCAGCATCAGTCAGCTGTATAATGAAGGCTACCAGGTGACCTTCAGCAAAACCTTATGCAAAATCAAGTCAGAGGACAACACAACTGTGTTGACAGGTAAAAGGAAAGGTAACATCTATCTAGTAGACTTTCTTTCAACTGATATAGATATTTGCCTGTTTAACTCAGTTTGTAGACCAAATGTTTTATGGCATAAGAGACTAGGACACCTAAACCTTAGAACTATTGCTAGGCTCTCCAAGGACAACCTTGTTAGAGGACTACCTTCTGGCCCCTACAAGAAGGAAGGACTCTGCAAGGCTTGTCAATTAGGCAAGCAAACTAAAAACAGTTTTAAGTCACTTAATAAGTGTGATTCACCTAGGATATTGTATCTGTTACACATGGATCTATTTGGACCCATCACAGTACAAAGCCTAGGAGGGAAATCCTACACTTTAGTAATTGTAGATGACTTCTCTAGATTCACTTGGATGTTCTTTCTAAGGAAGAAGTCTGATAACTTTAAGTGTCTGACAGAGTTTCTTAAATGTATACAGATTGAGTTCAATACTCACATTGCCCTGATCAGAAGTGATCATGGGACAGAGTTTGATTCTCTTCTTATGCAAGAGTTCTGTCAGAGTGAAGGGATCAGGCATACTTTCTCAGCTCCTAGAACTCCTCAACAAAATGGGGTAGCTGAAAGGAAAAATAGAACCCTTATTGAATCTGCCACTACATTGTTGTCAGATGCTCATCTACCTCTATCCTTTTGGGCAGAGGCAGTGAACACCTCCAACTATGTGCTGAACAGAAGTCTGATACATAAACTAAAGGGAAAGACTCCCTATGAATTACTCAAAGGGAAGAAACCTAAAGTTGACTATTTCAGAATTTTTGGTTGCATTTGCTATATTCACAATAATGACAAGAAATACTTAGCAAAATCTCAAGCCAAAGCTTGATGAAGGAGTGTTTCTGGGATACTCCATGATCAGCAAGGCATATAGGGTCTATAATAAATCATCTTTGAAAATTGAGGAATCTGTTCATATTTCTTTTGATGAAACTAACATGTCCTTTCAAGGAGAAGATTTCTTCTACCATAGAACCTTTGCAGGAACACTCTCTAGTTGAAGATATGAACAAGCTACAGGTTGCTCAAGAAGAAGAAAGCAGTGAAGATGAAAGCAATGCTCAACACATTGAAGCATAACCTGAAGAGCCAGTTGTTGTACCACAAGAGGAAACAACAACACAGGTTGGTGAACAATCAACACCCCCTGTTGATTTAGTAACATCAAGAGACCATCCAATTACCCAAATAATTGGGGAACTCTCAGCTGGTGTGCAAACCAGAAATCAGGTCAACCAAAACCTGTTGCACACCTGCTTCCTTTCTCAAATTGAACCTCAGTCCATTCAAGATGCAGAGCAAGATCCACACTGGATCATTGCAATGCAAGAGGAGTTGCATCAATTTGAGAGGAACAAAGTATGGGAACTAGTGCCAAAGCCAAAGGATCATTCCATTGTTGGAACAAAATGGGTATTCAGAAATAAACTGGATGATCAAGGAGTAATAATAAGGAACAAGGCAAGGCTAGTTGCCCAGGGATATTCTCAAGAAGAAGGAATTGACTACGACCAGACTTTTGCACCTGTTGCAAGATTAGAAGCCATCAGAATATTTCTAGCTTATGCAGCTCACAAAGGCTTCAAGGTTTATCAGATGGATGTCAAGAGTGCCTTCTTAAATGGAGACATCAAAGAGGAAGTCTATGTCAGACAACCTCCAGGTTTTATCTCTCCAACTTATCCTGATTATGTTTTTAGATTAAATAAAGCATTATATGGTCTCAAGCAAGCTCCTAGAGCATGGTATGAGACCCTAGCATGCTTTCTCTTGGAAAATAGTTTTATAAGGGGTAGAGTAGACCAAACTCTTTTTATTAGAACCCATAAGTCCCATACCCTACTAGTACAAATTTATGTAGACAATATCATTTTTGGTTCTACTGACTCACAATTGTGCAGAAGGTTTTCTAACCTGATGCATTCTAAATTTGAGATGAGTAGCATGGGTGAGCTATCCTTCTTTCTAGGATTGCAAGTCAAACAACATGCTGAAGGCATATTTATTTCTCAAACCAAATATGATAATGAGTTGGTTAAGAAATTTGGTATGTCTGAGGCATCTTGTATGAAAACACCCATGCCTACCAATGCTGTATTGGATGCTGATGAACATGGGAAACCTGTTGATCAGACAACATATAGAGCAATGATTGGCTCTTTACTGTATCTTACAGCTAGTAGACCAGATATAATGTTTGCTACATGTATATGTGCTAGGTTCCAAGTAAGCCCTAGAGAGTCACACCTAACATTAGTAAAGAGGATTCTTAGGTATGTTAAAAGTTGTCCAAATCTAGGTCTCTGGTATCCAAAAGATTCAGCATTTGAGTTAACTGGATTCTCTGATGCTGATTATGCTGGATGCAGAATTGACAGGAAAAGCACCAGTGGAACTTGTCAGTTCCTTGGTGATAGACTTGTCTCTTGGTTTTGTAAGAAACAAACATCTGTGTCAACTTCAACTGCTGAAGCTGAATATATGGCTGCAGGTAGTTGTTGTTCACAAATACTGTGGATTCAAAATCAACTCCTAGACTATGGTTACAACTTAGAGAAGTCTAAAATCTTTTGTGACAATACAAGTGCTATTTCCATAGCTCAAAATCCAGTCCTCCATAGTAGGACAAAACACATAGAGATTAGGCATCACTTCTTAAGGGACAATGTTGAAAAGAATAAAATTGAACTGCAATATATCCCAACTGATTTACAAAGGGGAGATATTTTCACCAAGCCTTTGGATGAAAAGAAACACACTTTCTTCCTAAATCAGTTAGGAATGTTAGATGGAGGAAGTCTTAAATAATACCCAAGATTTTGGAAAGCTAAAAATTGACCAAGACTAGGCAAAAATTCTGATTTTTCTTAGTGTCTAGAATTTTCTGATCTCTGAACTGCGCTCGACGATTTCCCCAAAGATCGTCGAACGGAGTTCGACGATTCCCAGAATCGTCGAACTGAGTTCAGCGCCCCTCAGATAGTATGAACTATCTCTTCCGGTCAACGATCGTCGAACGGCGCTCGACGATTTTGTCCCCTGAACGATCGTCGAACGGAGCTCGACGCCTTTCCAGATCGTCGAACGGAGATCGACGATGTTGGAGTCTCTTCAGATTCCTTTAGAAGCCTCGATCGTCGAACTGAGTTCAACGATCTTTCCAATTCTGCGTCGAACCCTAATATAAAACTCATTTTTCGCCGTCGTTCTCTCTTGCGCTTTCAATTTCTCTGCAAGAATTTTCTTCCCTCCAAACAGTTCTACGCTTGTTCGTTTTGTTTGTTAAATTTTTGCAGGTACAATGGCCGTATCAGTTGCTGTTCTAGCCTCCATGAAGTTCGATGCAGGATTCGACATTGATCTGGACTCATTCAACACTACTGATCAAATCTTCCAGGACATTTTGAGTTTATTCAAGGATCAGAACTTGTCTGCCCTCATGACCACTAGAATCAAGCTTGCTTCAGATGAAATAAAGGAATGGGTCTATACTGCTCACAACCTTGACAACAACACAATAGTTGGATCTATTGCTGGAACTCAGGTACCTCTGACCCCCACAGTTTTAACAGAGGTCTTTGGTTTGAGAAATGGAGAAGACTCTGCTGAATTATCTGGGGAGGAATTTTCTGATATACTTGCCAGGATGGGTCATCCAGAGGGAAACCCTAGCAAGTTATTCAAAAGGAACTTGTCTGTTGAGTACAGGTTCCTAGCAGATGTTGTAGGAAAAGTGCTGCTGGCAAAGCACTCAGCTCATGATACTATCTCCAGACATCAGCTCTGCCTCATGGGAGCTCTGGTAGATAAGAAAAGCTTGAACTGGGGAGAGGTCTTCTTTGACCTGATAAAGAAGAAAATCAATAAAAGTTTTGTTAATTTTGGAAGGATCCTTGGAGTCTTCTTGCAAAACAAATGCCCTGCCTTGCTGGTCTCCTCTGGAGTGCACATTAATGCCTCCAAGAGACTCACCTGTGCCCTCTTTGGCAAGTGGGACAGGCAGATAAGCAAGCCCAGCAGGCCCTCTTCTAGTGCTCCTTCAGGCACCAGGACTCAAAGAGTCACTCCCCACAGGTCTCTGCTCCTGCAGAAGACCTGGCTGCTGCTGTTGCTGCTTCCTCTCCTCCTCCAAGCCCAACCCTACCTCTTCCATCCACCATTCCAGCTTCATCCACAATTACCATCTCCAGCCCATCTCCAACATCAATTCCATCTCCAGCAACCATTTCATCACCTCCAGTAGACCATTTCCACCCATTGTTCTCCTATCCACCACCAGATGTCACATCATCTCCATCCATAACCATCATTCACCCTTCTGGATGAATCCTACATGGATGATTCCCCCTCTTCTCCTCCAGAATTACCCTCCTCCTCAACCTCATTCCAAGATCTCCTCCTCCACATCATTGACCAACCAACATTCACTCCATCCATATCCATCCCCTTATCCATCTCCACCATCCCCACACCTCAGCCATCCATCCCTCCACTCTCCAGCCCTCCACTTCCAGCTTCCTCAGCCATCCCTATACCATCTACCTCTGCTCCTGCTATTGAGCATGTAGATCTGCCAGCCTTAGCTGACAAGTTGTATGAGCTACTTGCCCCCAGGCTCTCTCTTCTCATGGAGGCCTCCTTAGCTCCTCTACAACAGTCAGTGGCAGCCCTATCTGCCAGGCTTTCCTCCCTCCTTCCTCAGGCAGCACCTCCAGCAGTGTGCCTTGATACAGATGTATCTGCATCCAGGCAGGGGGAGATGCCATATGAAGCCAGCCTTCATGCTGCTGTTGCTGCTGCTTCTGCTCCTATTTTTGATACTGCTGCTGCTGCTGTTGTTTTTGTATCTGCTGCTCCTGTTGCTGCTACTCCAGTCCAGGCTCCTACTGCAGTTTTGGCAATAGACCTAAGGTCTTTGCTTTCTGCCTTTGATACTGCATACTTCAGCCATCTCCCAGAGCCTAATGCTGTCCAGCCCCCAGAAGATCTGTCCAAGGCTCTGGTGCCTTTCTCTGGCTGTGACCCCAGCATTATTTCCTCCTTTGTACTCTCAGTGATTACTGTTGCTGCTGCTGATGAAGAAAGGTCTGCCTTTGCTTCTGAAATTGTTGATGCTAATGCTGAAGTTGTTCTCCCTGCTACTGAAATTCAAATTGCTTCTGATGAGCAAACATCCCAGGATTTTCTGATGACAGAGGCCACTGTGTTTGAGCCTGCTGCAGATTCTGATGATGTCACTGCTACTGTCACTTCTCCAGCTTCTGTTGCTCCATCTGCTGAAGATTTTGTTGTTGTTACTGAAGCTGCTGCTGCCATCACTCCTGAAGTTACTAATGTTGTTTCTGCTTCTCCTTCTGTATCTGCTGCTGAATCTGTTGCTCCATCTGCTGAAGATTTTGTTGTTGTTACTGAAGCTGCTGCTGCCATCACTCCTGAAGTTACTAGTGTTGTTTCTGCTTCTCCTTCTGTATCTGCTGCTGAATCTGCTGCCCCATCTGCTGTTGTTCCTGTATCTGCTGCTGTATTTGCTGCTGTTCCTGCTGCTGCCCCTTCTGCTTCTGCCTCATCTGCTGTAATTCAACTGAAGAAAGATCTTATGAAGAAGATAGATGCTATATATGATGCCCAGAGTTCTGACTCTGATGAGTTCAAGACAGACTCTGATGACTTTGCTGCCACTATTGCCAGGAAGAGGAAAGCTAGAAGCAAGGCTATGAAAAGGGTTCCTCCTGCAAAAGTAAAAGATGATAATGATATTCCTTACTATATTCTGCATAACTGCCAAATTACTGAACATTGGATGCAGTACTCTAAAAATCAGCTGAAAGCAATGAAGAAGAAAAGAAAGTATGAGAAGGGCTCCTCCCAGTTCCAGCACCCTTATCCTCCTCCACCACCTCCTCCTGATGCAGGTGCAGGTGGAAGCTCTGCCAGTCAAGCCCCAGCTAGAAGCCAGGCTCCCTATCAACCCCATGCCAGATCTTATCAAAGGGAAAGCCAATCTAGGGGTTCTTATTCCAGGAGGGGAGGATACAGGGGAAGTCAAAGAGATATTCAGGTATATTCTAAAGGGCATTCCAGGCAGCACCCTTACTCCAGGGGAGGACATGCTTCATCTGATACTACTTCTGGTCCATTCCCCTTTAAGCTCAAAGAGACAGTGTCTGCTAGGCCTCCTCAAGACACTTCTTCCAACAGGTATGAGCCACCTGTACCATTTGAGGACCCTGAAAAGAACCCAGCCTCTTGGACTGCTAGAATGAAAGAAATGGCTGCATTAGACCAGATAAAGAAAGCCAGAGAGCAAGGCTTAGACACTTCTAATATTTCTACCATGTCAGAGCAAAGACAAAAGGAGTTAGAAAGATATGCCTCCAGCAAGTTCTTTGATGCAGACAGATACATGGAGTTGCATCCTGCTGCTGTGGTTCCCAGGACTTCAAAGCAAACATACTTGGGTGCAGCTGATGACACTAGGTCTAACAAGGAAGCCCTGAACCCTAACAGAGAAATCAAGATGGTTAAAAGCAAAGAGAAGAAGTAACTCTGTAAGGTGACAATCTTTGGTTTTTCTGACTGCTATCTGGATGTCATATATATATATATATATCTGTGATGTTTCTGCAATGTGTCTAGCTGTTGTTGTTTTTATGCTTTTCTGATTGTATGATGTTATTTAATTTTTCCAAAGTCTGTAAATAGTTTTCCTAACCCAAATAGGGGGAGATTGTTGGAACACCCTATTACTAATTTGGGTCAGGATCACTATGTCTCTAGGAATCTGTGTTTGACCTTCTGTATAGCTTAATAGGTCAATTAGAATTGAGTCTAAGGGTTAGAAGTCTAGGATTGGAAGCTGCCCTGAAGACCAAGTTTTTCTGTAGACCAAGTCTAATCGTCGAGCTCAGCACGACGATTCGTCGAACTCCGGTCGACGATCGTCTAGCTCAACTTCTACAGATCGTCAAGCTCCATTCGACGATCGCTGAGCTCAACCTCATAATATCGTCGAGCTCCACTCGACGATCGCTGAGCTCAACTTCATAATATCGTCGAACTCCATTCGACGATCGGTGAGCTCAGGTCGACGATTTTGACTCTGCATTGGATCCTTATCTCTGAGCTCAGTTCGACGATCTTTGAGCTCAGATCGACGATTATTTTGTTGCTTGAATTTTCCAGTTCGCTGAGCTCAGCTCGACGATAGCAGAGCTCAGTTCGACGTTTTCAGTTATCTTCCAGAATTCAAATTCAAATCAGTTAGAAGTTATTCTGCATTTAATTCAGAAGATCTGCTAGCCGTTTTCATTTACTTCTGGACCAAGTTTCAAGGGATTTTTCAAGGAATAATTCAGTGGACTTTCCTTCAGAAGAAATTATGCAATTAAGGCTGTAATCAATGCAGACCAACGGCTATCTTTGACAGAGTGATATTCTATTCTGGCACAGAGAATACAAGATAGAATGTTTTTGAATCAAGATAGAGATTGACAAGAATAGGGCACACAACTCAGTATACAGAGACTCTTTCAAAAATTTTCTGTCAAGAAGAATTCTGAAGAACACTCATCAAAGAGATCAAGCATTCTTCAGATCTCTTCAGCTCTCAAAGTGTTCAAGGCCAACACCATTTCAAGACTCCAGACACTCAACATTTCAGCTTGCTGAAATCATCTATTGCTGGAGATCTATCTTTGAAGGCCTATCACCCTCAACAAAGCTTTTCTTCCTGAAGATTTCAAGGATTCAGGGGGAGCTTTGACATCAATCCACTTAGTCTTCTCAGTTGATTGAGAAAGAGAAGACTGCCATAACTCTCTCACCCCCACTCTGTAAAGGGTTTTTCAAACTCCCTTCAAAAGTTTGAATCTGGTTTTTGAGCACCTTGTCAAAAGCTCATTGGTGGCAAGACACCTGATCAAAAAATCTGATTTGGTTTTTGAGCACCTTATCAAAAGCTCATTGGTGCCCAGGACACCTGATCAACTCATCCTGCAGTGGATTCCTACCTAGGGTGGTAGAAGAGTGGACGTACCCAAGTTTGGGGAACCACTATATTTCCTTGTGTCCTCTGGTTCTGCTTGTTTTCTTTTTGTTTCTGGCCTAGATTTTCTTATGCTTAGCTCTTGCATAGCTTAGTTTTGTGATTAGTTTTATTTCTGCTTCCCTGCTCACACTCATTACAACAATTGTTGTAAAGCTTTGCAAAAGTTTTTTTTTGTGTTTTAAAAGCACCATTACTCTATTCACCCCCCTCTAGAGTATATCAGATCTAGTTTCCCTTTCACTATCTTCACGGGGTCCACTGAGATACCGTCCTTGCTTATAATGTGTCCTAGGAATGACACCTGAGACAACCAGAACTTGCACTTGCTAAGTTTCGCATACAGCTTGTGCTCCCTCAGGGTAGACAAGACCAAGCGCAAGTGCAAAGCATGCTCTTCTGCATTTCTGGAATATATGAGGACATCGTCAATGAATACAACCACGAACTTATCCAAAATATCCTCGAATACCTTGTTCATCATGTCCATAAAAGCTGACGGTGTGTTCGTTAATCCAAATGATATTACCAGAAATTCAAAGTGACCATATCGAGAACGAAAAGCAGTCCGCGGAATGTCTGACTCTCGGATTCTTAACTGATGGTAACCTGAACGGAGGTCAATCTTCGAGAACACGAAACTACCTCAAAACTAATCAAACTAGTCATCGATCCTAGGCAACGGATATATGTTCTTAATGGTCACCTTGTTTAGCTCTCAATATTCTATGCATAGCCTCATCGTTCCATCCTTTTTCTTCACGAAAAGGACTGGTGTACACTAGGGGGAAGTGTTGAAATTTCCCGGACCTTGGAGTGAGAACGGGTTATCTCAACTTCAGTCATTCACAACCAGAAACACATGTAGCACAAGAGTCTTTATTGATTAACAACAATCTTCTTTACAAGGCGAGACATACATGGCGGGACATGCTTCACCAAACAACCACCAAAGGGAAAGCATAAATTACAAATACAAGACAAGACAAACAAGCCGCGCGGACTCAAACACCAAGCCGTCGGACTACTGCTGTAGAGTCCACATAGTCCGCCGGGTCGCTAGACCGCAACCCAAGCGATGCGGACTACCCCTTATTCCAATATGCAAGCCGCCTAACCGCGAGGTCACCTAGCTGCCAGACCACACAAGCTGCGTTGCCGAATAGAACAGTCCGCCTGAAGCAGGCATCTTATTGAACACCGAACCAAGTTGGCAAAGAGAAGACCGTCTGGTCGCTGTCCGCGACCTGCTTTTTACCGCCTGTTACTTAATCGTAGATTCCGCTTGTCCCTGACCGCAATCAGAGCCAAGTCCTGGCTTTCCAGCTCTATCCTCACAACCTGCACAGCACAACCCGGTCAACTCTATCAAACTGCTTGGACACCAAAAGTCAGTCCGCAACAACTGTTTTGGGCTCAATTTACTGTTCACTTACTTCGGCTCTATTCTGGTTATGATTCTTAATATGACATGGGTCCCATTTATAGGCACGATGAGGAGTGTGGTCACTGCCGTAGCCGATAGGATCACCGCCACATCCCACAGCAAGAACATGTGTATACACAAGAGCCGCGGATACACTCAAGTTCGCCGCTACCTGTGCAGGATAGCCAGTCCGCTATTGCTTATCTAAGGTAGGACAGCAACACCAGTCCTTCTTGTCTCCAAAGGCCAAGCCAAGACAGCCACAGCCGGACTCCGCAATAATATTTTCTGCCAATCCGCGGACACAGCTCCAGCCCGCTAATCCCGAGACCACATCCTCTCCATAAGGCAAATGACGGACTCAGCGGACACACCGATCCAGTCCGCTCATACTGCGGATAGCTCTAGTCTACATATCCCTGCAGAAAACTCCAGTCCACATACCCTGAGTCCATAACCTTGTCACCAAGACACCTACCGGACTCAGCGGACACTGCTCCAGTCTGCTTACACAGCAGACATGTCCAGTCAATATATCTCGCAGACTGCTCTTGTCAGCTTATCCCGAGTCCACGACCATGCCAGCAAGGCAGCTGTCGGAGTCTGCGGACCTAGCTCCAGTCTGCACGCAGTTGCAGACCCAATCTCCAGTCCGCCTATCCCCAAACTCGCAACCAAGGCTCATAGCAATTCTGCCGAGCTTGGCGGACTGATAAGCATTCCACACTCCACTTCGCGATCTCCCGGACTGAGCCAAACATGTACCTGGTTCAGAACCAACCAAGTCCACACCACTAGTCACAAGGGCTAGTACGCACTTACTGGCGGACACTGGATCCAGTCCGCTAGGCCAGGCGACCTCCAGCACCTGTCCGCACTGACTGGCGTTCTCCGCGGCTTCCACTTGCCACTTCACCAGAACAAGACAAAGGCTTCTGCCAAGCCAGTTTGTAGAGCTCCAGTTCTTCAGTCCACTTCTTGCGGACTCCGCGGATAGAGCCGCTATCCGCCCGGTTACTTCCTGGGATCCAACTGCTTGCAGATCATAAGCTGGCCTGGATAACCACCGCTGCTGTCCACGTAGTCCGCACGAACAGACAGCCTAGGCCGCCACAGAACAAGCCGTCTGCACCAGCCCTGCTGACCTGGCTGTCCGCCAACCCTGTCCGCATAGTCCGCGCGGATAGGATGCCCAAGTCCACCATTCACCCACTTTCACTTCATAATTTTCAACACTCCCCCTTGGAGTGAGAAGTGGTGAATAACTCCAGCAGCTCCCGTAACCTTTAACCTGGTCCCTCCATTAGCATCTATGAAGAGATGTCCAAGACATAGTCCTTGCCCCGCATATATGGACCATGAGAGAGCCCTCCAGCATATCCTGAAAGAAGCCATGCTTCCCTCTGCCTTCTTCTTCAGCTTCGAACTCCACTCATGCATCACAGGAGTATCACCAACAACCTTGAGCACAGGGGCCCAAGCCTCGTTACCTATGAGAGTAGTCACCTCCTCAGACTTGGCATCAACCACCTCCTTGATTCTAGCGGGGTCATCATAGCTAGAAGGTACTCACTCGACTTGACGGCTTACAAGGAAACATGAGACCAAGCTCATCGTGTTCCATTTCCAATATCGAGCTGGTGGCTTACTGATCCTCTTCGATCTCCGAAGAACCTGATCATGGCTAACCACCTCCGCTGCTCCTCCTAAACCAGCTTTGTTCCTGGGCAAACCCGGAACAATGCTCCCCTTGCTTCCAGAACAAGATGCCACCTCACTGGAACCAGGAGCACCTAGAGCAATGCTCCCCCTGCTACCTGAACTAGAAGCCTCCACTCTCAAACAAGAACTACCTGGAACATCGCTCCTCTTGCTTCCTGAACTGGAAGCCTCCGCCTTTGAGCCAGAAGAATGTAGAGCGTCGCTCCCCCAACTTCCCGACCCTGATGCCTTTGCCGCGGAGCTAGAATAACATGGAGCTCCTGGTGACTCAGGCAGCACCAGCTAATCCTTAGCAGCAGCCTCCTTCCGCCCACCATCTGACGTGCTCATCTCTAACTCCACATTTGAGCTATCCCAATACAACGTTAGCTCATCGAAGACAACGTCTCTCGACATGATGAGCCTCTTTGTCATAGGATCCATACACCTCCATCTTGTCCTCTGCTCATCATACCCAACAAAGACTAGCTTCATCATGAGAGCATCTTGAGCGTGTACATAGCAGGTTGATCCAAACACCCGTAGGTGCTTCACACTAGGCTTCACCCCGAACATCAGCTCATAAGGAGTCTTCATGTAGATCGGACTAAGAGTCATCCGATTGATGACATGAGCAACATAGGTCATTCCTTCCGCCCAAAAAACCTTAGGAACGCCTTTGATCTAAAGCCAACACTTGCAGGTCTCCATCAACCAACAGTTCATCCGAGCTGCAACACCACCTTGCTGTGAAGTATGTCCATAGGAAAGCTCCTTCTGGATCCTATGCTTTCTGCAAAAGTTCGAGAACTCAGTTGAGCCAAACTCACCACTGATGCGTGTCCTCAACTTCTTGATCCGCAGGCCCAACTGGCCTTCCACAAGGTTCATGAACTCCACAAACAAGCGCATCATGTTTGACTTCTCCTTCATGAAGTATATCCAAGTATACTTGGAATAGTCATCAAACAATATCAGCATGTACCTGCTGCCTCCAAGACTAGCGGTGACGGTCGGTCCAACTAGAGTACAGTGGACAACCTCCAAAGGTGATTTACATCTGGATTGTGTCTTATCAACCAAAAAGCGATAAGCTCCACTTTGCTGACATCCCGGAAATCCCTGATCATCGCCATAGGACGACAATCTAGGCAAGCCTCTCACGAGTCTTCTTTCCGCCATTGCTTTCATCTTGTCCATCCCTATATGCCTCATTCTTTCATGCCAGATAGCTGCACTATCACTTGCCTTCATCCGATCATCACCAGAACTTGTTGATGACCCAACTAAGTTCTCCTTACTCCCAACATGAGCTACATTCGCCGAGAGCAAGACAACCTTGCACTCCTTCCTGAGATGACCATGTTGCTTGCATCTGTAGCACGTTGGTCCTTCCTTCCTCTTCCCATCACGCCTAGGAGAAACACTCCTCTCTTGCTGATATGAAGTAGAAGGACTAACAACCGCAGCAACCACCTTCACATCCTTCCTGAACAACCCATCAAGGGAAGTCCAAACCTCCGCAGCTGACCGACATCCACTAACATCGTCCAAGAGCTCATATGAGGTCACCTGCTTGATAATAGACTTCGATTTCGCATTTGTCTCCTTCCAAGCTCTCATCTCTTCAGCATTGCCAGCAGTAGCCTCTTGTCGTTTTGCTCCGCATACTACCTCTCAAAGGTCCTCGCCAAGAATAAAACTCTCCATACAAGACTTCCACCTATCAAAGTTCGTCTCTGTACAGAGATCAATTCCAAGACAACTTGCATCTTCCATTGCCATGGATTTACCACTGGTTCCCTATTCACAAGAGTAAACAACTGCTTTAGTTGATCACTGCTTATCCACTCCAATCCAGCTCTGATACCATGTTGAAAGTTCTTGGACCGTGGAGTGAGCAGGGGTTATCTAAACTTCAATCAGTCACAACCAGAAACACATGCATCACAAGAGTCTTTATTGATTAACAACAATCTTCTTTACAAGGAGAGACATACATGGCGAGACATGCTTCACCAAACAACCACCAAAGGGAAAGCAGAGATTACAAATACAAGACAAGAAAAACAAGCCACACGGACTCAAACACCAAGCCGCTGGTCTACTGTTGTGGACTCCGCACAGTCCGCCAGGTTGCCAGACCGCAACCCAAGCCACGCGGACTACCCCTTATTCCAATGCTAGCTCTAGCCGCCGATATGCAAGCCGCCTAAACGCGAGGTCGCCTAGCCGCCAGACCGCATAAGCTGCGATGCAGAATAGAACAGTCCGCCTGAAGCAGGAGACATATTGAACACCGAACCAAGTTACTAAAGAGAAGACCGTATGGTCGCTATCCGCGACCTATTGTTTACCACTTGTTGCTTAACCGCAAATTCCGCACTGTCCCTGACCGCAATCAGACCTAAGTCCTGGCTTTCCAGCACTATCTGCTCAACCTGCACAGCACAAACCGATCCACTCTATCAAACCACGTGGACAACAAAAGTCAGTCTGCATCAACTGTTGCGGGTTTAATTTACTATTCACTTACTTCGGTTCTATTCTGGTTATTATTCCTGATGTGAAATGGGTCATATTTATAGGCACGATGAGGAGTTTGGTCACTGCCCTAGCCGATAGCATCACCGCCACATCCCGCAGCAAGAACATGTGTATCCGCAAGACCCGCGGATACACTCCAGTTCGCCGCTACCTGTGAAGGATAGCCAGTCCGCCATTGCTTCTCTAAGGCCAGACAGCAACACCATTCCGCCTTGTCGCCAAAGGCCTAGCCAAGAACGCCACAGCCGAACTCCGCAGCAACATTGTCTGCCAATATGCGGACATAGCTCCTGCCCGCTTATCACGAGCCCGCAGCCTCGCCACAAGGCAAATGACGGACTCAGTGGACACACCGATCTAGCCCGCTCATACTGCGGACAGCTCTAGTCCGCATATCCCTGCAGATGACTCTAGTACGCATACCCTGAGTCCATAGACTTGTCACCAAGACACCTACCGGACTCAGTGGACACTGCTCCAGTCTGCTTACACAGCAGACACCTCCAGCCCGCATATCCCGCAGACTGCACCAGTCCGCATATCCCGAATCCACGACCATGCCAGCATGGCAGCTGTCGGACTCAGTGGACCCAACTCTAGTCTGCACGCAGTTGCGGACGCAATCTCCAGTCCGCCTATCCCCAAACTCGCAACCAAGGCTCATAGCACTTCTGCCGAGCTTGGCGGACTAAGAAGCAATATGCGCTCTACTATGCGATCTCCCCGGACTGAGCCAAACATGGACCTGGTTCAGAACAAACCAAGTCCACACCACTTGTCACAAGGGCTAGTCTGCACTTACTAGCAGACACTGGATCGAGTTCGCCAAACCAGGTGACCTCCAGCACCTGTCCGCACTGACTGGCGATCTCCGCGGCTTCCACTTGCTGCTTCACCAGAGTAAGACCAACTCTTCTGTCAAGCCAGTCTACAGAGCTCCAGTTCTTCAGTACGCTTCTTGCCGGACTCCGCGGATAGAGCCGCTATCCGCTCGGTTACTTCCTGGGATCCAACTGCTTGCAGAGCATAATCCGACTTGGCTAACCGCCGCTGCTGTCCGCGTAGTCTGGTCGAACAGACCGCCCAGGCTGCCACAGAACAAGCCGTCTACACCAGCCCCGTCGACCTGGATGTCCGCCAACCATGTCCACATAGTCCGCGCGGATAGGTTGCCCAAGTCCTCCATTCACCCACTTTCACTTCACAGTTTTCAACAGGAAGAACTGGGTCTAATAAAACCACACTACAATAACTCATCCAGTTGAGTACGCAGCTCCTCTAACTCACGCGACGCCCTGCATTACGATGCCTTTGCAATAGGGCGAGTGTCTGGCTCAAGGTCGATAACAAACTCCTCCTATCTTAGGAAGAAGTCCAGGAAGACTAAAAGGAAAGACATCCGGAAACTCACGCACCACAGAAATGTTCTCAACCTGAGGCTCAACCGGTGTAGCTCCCAGAATAGAAACGGAGACAAGAAAAGAATCATAGCCAGACTCTTGAAATTTGCGAGCACATACCGCAAAAATGATCGGAGATTCCTGATGCGGCAAAACATACACACTCATGGGCTAGCCATTGTCACCTTTAAATTCCAAGTGCTTGTGCTTGCACTGAATGACGAAATCATAGCTGGACAACCAGTCCATGAACAAAATCACATCGAAGTCTACCAAATCTAGCACCTTCAGATCCGCAAAGGCTAGAAAACCACCTAGGAAGATGGGGAATTTTTGGATACCCTGAGTTGACAACACCAACTCTCCCAAAGGGAATTTGATGTTTAGTTAGGTGTCTAACTGGTCGAGAGCCCAGCGATGTCGGTCTACAAAACTCCTCGCCACAAAGGAGTGAGTAGCACCTGAATCCAACAAAATGTGCGCCCACTTATTCTTCACCTTAAATTCACCTAAACACGGTGTTAAGACACAACACTTCACTCGACAGTTTAGAAAGCTGTGTCGAGAAAATTTAGTTATCTCAACACCTTGAAGATCAAGTCAGTTAATGGAAGCTGGAAGATGAAATGCAGCTAACTCCACAGGCATTGAGTGAAGGCAGTTTCACTGAACGTCAAAACACAAAGAGCGCTGAATAAAGCCGAGTATGTCAGAGCCTAAGTAGTAGAAGCCAGAAAAATAGCTATTTCCACATGCATTGAGTGATGTCAACTCTCTCAACGTCATGTGTCTTAATTCGTCGAGTATTGCTGCCTAACTTAAAGCTGCAGAGTTTCTGTCAAAGAAAAATAAGTTAAGTCCAGAAGCATTGAGTGAAGGCAGTTCACTCAATGTCATACAGATTCTTTCAACACCATAGAAGGTAGGGTGAAAAATTGGAAAATTCGTCTAAGTCCACAGGCATTGAGTGAGGCCAGTTCACTCAATGCCAGATGATAGAAATATTTGAGTCAAGCTGTAGCAGTTGCGACCAAGTACAAAAGCATTGAGTAAACTCAACACTCTCAATGCCAAGGTTGCTGAAGAAGTATAAAATAGTCTAAGGAAAAAGCATTGAGTGAAGAATCTACACTCAACGCTCTCAACGCCTAGGAGGCAGAAACATCAGAAAGCTAAGCTAAGTATAAAAGCATCAAATGAAGGCCATTCACTCAACGCCGCTCAACACCAAGGAATCTGCAAAATGACTAAGTACAGAATCGTTGAGTGAAGGCCATTCACTCAATTCCACTCAACGTTTAAGTGGATTGTGAGAATTTGGCTAAGTCCAAAAAGGGGTGACGTCAGCAAAAGTCAACAAAGTCAATGCAGTTCAAAATATTGGTGGGAAAGCTGTAGAATAGCGTTAATGGTGCTGATGACCAGCTAGTTCTCTTCTTGTGTAAAAGGAAGGTGATATTCCAGCAATTAAGCCTGAGTCCACACAAAAAAGAGTCGTTGATCAGCGTACAATAAAAAGGGAAGATTGGCTGAGTCGACGACATCAATTAGGGATTTTCTGTTTACGCATTCTTGCGGCTGAACATCGTCTTCTTCCTTGTCATTAACATCGACCTTGAAGAACAAGTTCTGATCAGTCAACCTGAAAGAACAAAGATATAGTTATTACGATCATCATCAGCGACAACAAGTTCAGAATTGATTTTTGATTGTGAAGAGAAGCAGAGCCATCCGAGCCTGGTAGTTCAGATAGTTGTTTGAAGAAGATATAAACCTTCAGATTCATTGTCTTCAACAGCAGATAACATTTGATTCTGAGTTTCTTCCAACACAAGCATCCCAGTACTGAAGACCTCGTCAACTTGTTGCTGAGAAGAAGATAGGGATGAAATATGATCAGACCAGGAAGACAAACACAGAGAAAACTCGCTGCTCTCAAACTGTAAATCATCTTTTCTATTTTCTGTAGGATCCTTTTGGATCTGAGTGTAGGCCTGATCTATAAAGGCTGAGAAGTAGGATTCCTGTGTGAATCTGAGTTGTAGGCCTGTGTTATAAAAGCTGAGGTAGGATCCATTTTGGATCTGAGTGTAGGTCTTAGGCCTGAGTTATAGAATCCTTTGGATCTAAGGTAGGGCTTAGTGCCCAATTGGTAGGTCTTGGAGAAGACTGAGAGGTCTTGCAGGATCTGTGTTGTAGTATCTTAGGAGTCGATCGTTGGTGTTGGGCCTCATCTAACACACTGTTAGAGATGTGGGAGGGACAGTGGACGTACCCAAGATCGGGGAACCACTATAAACCTACTGTGACATCTGTGATTGATCTTGAAAGCCAAACTAACCTAATCACTAAGCACAGTTAAATTAGTTCAGGTCTAAATAAATCAAAAAGAGACATAAAACCAATTCACACTCCCCCCCCCCCTTAGGTGTTTAGCAGACCTTGAAAACAAGACTTTCAATGGGGGGAGCGAGATCTAGTCGGGCGAGAGATTTTCCCCATACCAATGAGTGCTAGTGGGTCAGGTAAGTTAACAGCGCGAGACTAGCCTACTCGCCCCTCCGGAGCAGGAAGTGCCTCTAGCGAGCTGATCTTCTTTTCTGCAGTTCTAAAAGGGGTTTCGGGAGCTAGAGATGTCCCACTATACTGGCAGAGATGATCAGGTACAATACGTCCGGTGGTTTAAAGATGG
Organism: Platanthera guangdongensis; assembly: GCA_039583875.1. Lineage (NCBI taxonomy): Eukaryota > Viridiplantae > Streptophyta > Magnoliopsida > Asparagales > Orchidaceae > Platanthera > Platanthera guangdongensis. Next base: position 147,858,005 of record CM077148.1, on the reverse strand, counting down.
AGTTTCCATCAGGCAAATGTCAGACACCTTCAAGTGTCGACTATTCACCATCTCCTTCAAGGAAAAGGGAAGGGACCGGTTCTACCAGCTTCCCTCCAGTTTGATCTATTGCTTCAAGTACCTATGTCAACGCTTCATGTTGATGTTCTCTATGTCTAAGAAGAGAAAGTAGGGAGCAGAGTTTTGTTCGCGATAAATTAGGGGCGGAGGAAACTTTGGGATGTTTTGTGGGTAGGTTTCGTGAGGAGGTTCTCCCATTCCAAGAGGTACCAAGGTACACCCTGATACTTGCCTTTATGCTTGGGTTATGTCATGGATTATTTAGTATGGAGCCGAAAAGGGACCCGAATGGTGTTCTGTTAGTTCGGCATGTGGTTCTGCTGTTGGATGTTCCTTGAAGTAACCGGGCGGATTGGTGGTATATCCGCTGGGATGTGGTGATCTCTGTTCGAGTTTGTGGAGTCTGTTGTGGCGGACTGTGTTTGGAGATTGCGAGATCGACATTGGACCATGCCCTTGATCTATGGTAATGTGGTTGGTGATAACTGCATTCATGTGGCAGACTATATTTGGATCTGGCGATCTGGCTTCGTGTTCGCTGAGATCGTGCCTGGTGTTACTGTGTTGCTGGACTTTGTCACATTCTGTGACAAGTCCAGGGTATTCGCAGAGCCTGCGGTGTCCTCTGGTTGACCGGGCGATCTATGCATGTTGGTCGTGGACTCGCGTAGCGGGCTGGTGCGGTGTTCGCAGGCTGTGCAGGTTGGTCCTGTGTCCACATGTAGCGTGCAGACTAGTGCAGTATGTGGGTTGTTGCTATATGTGTGCTGTGTAGCGTGCATATTGGTGCGATGTCCACCAGGTAGCGGACTGACTTCCTGACTTGGTGCATTGCGAATCAGCTGATGTCCGGCCTTGTCCTTGCGGACTCTGTGGTTTGCGTTCTGCTAGCTGCGAGCTGGGGTGGTGATTCTATCTACTAGGGAGGTGATCACACTCCTCACCCCGCCTATAAATAGGACCCCCTGTCACATCAACAGTAACTGAATGAACAGTAAGTTGAGCGCGGATTAATGGATGTGGCTTCGGTTTTGTAGTCCTTGTGGATTGAGAAGGATTAACGGGTTGCTGTTTGCAGGTTGTGCGGCTAGCACTATGAAGCTAGGAGTCTGGTTCTGATTGCGGTCAGGAAGCAGTGGAGCTTGCGGTTATAATCGGCGATTTGCAGCAGGTCGCACTTTGCGGCCAGCCAGTCTTCTATTCAGCAATTGAAGTTCAAGTTCAAAAACCTGTTCGCCGGTCTCGGTAGACTAGGCAGTCTGTTCTTTCAGTTCGGCGACGGCTTGCAGAGCATTCATCTCAGTAGAATAACAGGTACTCTGCGGACTTCGCGGACTCCGTATATTAGTGGTGCAGTAGTGGCTTTGTGGTCTCAGCGGACTTGGCGGATTCAGTGGTCTTTGGGGCCGTCTGCCCACCTTGAAAAGTATTGATTGCTTGTATGCTTCTCTATTGTACATAGCGAAATCATGTCTCGTCAGGTATACCTTGCCTTGTAAAGTTGATAGTTAATAATACAAGATCTGTGGTTGCTCTTTGCTGTTTCTGATTACTTAGCTCAGTTTACGGTTGGAGTGTTCCTGCGCCTGGTTCCCGCATTCCGCTTGATCAAGTGATCAGCTTGATAGCTCTGGGATTTTTTTCTTGGTACCAGAACTACCGATTGATCAGCTTGTGAGATTTTCAACATGATATCACAGCGAACAGTGGCTTGAGCAGTGATCAACCTCAGTTGTGCTTGGCTCTTCTGGAAGCTAGTGATTAGTGGTTAGTGTTATGGAAGAAGGTTACGTAAGGGGTCTTGGTATTGAACCTATTACAACGATCAACTTCAAGAAGTGGAAATCGTGTATGAAGAGCTATCTTCTGGGCGAGGAGTTGTGGGAGGTCGTCAGTGGTGACGACAAGGAAGAATTGATTGCTGCAACTGGTTCTGCTGAGTAGGTGAGAGTTTGGAGGAAGACTAATGCAATGGCCGAGTATGCTATCAAATCGGCTGTCTCACGGGAGCTCTTTGATCACATCTTAGGATGTGAGTCCACTGTTGAGATATGGGCAACCATTGATAGTTTGTTCAATAGGAAGAATGTAGCAAGGCTGCAGTTCTTAAAAAATGAGTTGGCTAAGGTAACTCAAGGAGATCTCTCTATCTCGAAGTTCTTCCTCAAGATGAAGAACTCGTGCGCTGAAATATCATCATTGAATCCTGATGAGCCCATTTCTGAAGCTAAGTTGAAGAGGCACATAGTTTGCGGTTAGCGAAAGGAGTATGTGGCCTTTGTGACTTCCGTTCAAATATGGGCAACTCAACCTTCTTTACTGGAGCTGGAAAATTTGCTGGCATCACAGGAGAGCTTGGCTAGGCAAATGGCTGGGATGAATATCTCTGAAGGAGGTAGTGAAGCTCTCTTCACTGATAAGAAGAAGAAGAAAAGATGGGAGAAGAAGAAGAAGCCTGTTGCTGAGGATGGACCTTCAACTTCATATCATCAAGAGAGGAGCACTGCTCCTAAGAAGAACTGGAAGAAGGAGATGAAGTACTAAAGGTGCAATCAGCCAGGACACTTCAAGCGCGACTGCAAGGTCAAGCTACAGCTAGGAATGTTGCAGACAAGGAGGGAGCTGGTTCTAGTGCTGAGGAAGCCGGGTGGGGAGGAGCCTTCTTGACAAACACGTGTGTTTGTGCTCTTTCCACCGTCGACTACCAAGATGACTGGATAGTTGACTCGGGGTGTGGTCATCACCTCACTATAGACGAGTTGAAGTTCTCATCGCTGCAAGCATTCTCAGGTAATAAATTATTACAGCTGATGATTCTGTTCAAACTACAGAGAAGGAGGGCGTTGTTTCTTTGGACAGCACTCAAGGTCCACTAACATTAAGGTGTGAGTATCACGTACCTGGCATGAAGAAGAACTTCTTCTTGGTAACCAACATAGTTGACGCGGGCTATCATGTTCTGTTTGGTCCAACAAAAGTAAGGTTTATCCGTAACGTATAAGCGGTAAAGGCTGATGTTGCTAATGTAGGGAGAAGAGTAAGAGAATTGTTTGTTTTATCAACAAGCACTTATGTTGATTGGATGAGGGTCAACTATAGCACGGCTATCTGACATGAAAGACTAGGGAATGTAGGGATGGATAAGCTGAAAGCTATGACAATGAGGAGCCTTGTGAAAGGCTTGCCTAAGTTGTCATACTACAGAGATGGCCACCTTTGCGCGTGGTTTCAGTACAGTAAGGCTCATCGCCTTCTCTTTGATAAGTCACAAATGAAGAGCAAGGAACCATTAGAATGCATCCATGGTGATCTGATGGGGCCAACAGTTACAGCTAGTCTTAGAGGAAGCAGATACATGCTGGTGTTGATTGATGATTACTCAAGATACACTTGGGTGTATTTCATGAAGGAGAAGTCGGCAGCTTTCCAATTGTTTGTGGAGTTCAAGGAGCTGGTGGAGGGCCGGTTTAGCTTACGGATTAAGAAGTCCAGATCAGATAACGGTGGTGAGTTTGTTTCATCTGATTTCTCTAACTTCTGCAGGAAACATGAGATCCAGAGAGAGCTTACTTGTGCTCAAACTCCACAACAAAATGGAGTAGCAAAGAGGAAGATCCGTCACTTGATGGAAACTTGTAAGTGTTGGCTTCATGCAAAGGGCATTCCCAATTCCTTTTGGGTGGAATGAATGACCTGCGCAACCTACGTCATCAATCAGATGCCTGTGAGTTGGATCAAAATGAAGTCTCCCATTGAAATGATGTTCAAGGAGAAGCCGAGCGTGAAGTACCTTCGGGTGTTTGGATCAACCTACTATGTTCACATCCCGGATGCTCAGAGGACCAAGCTTGATGCAAAGGCGAGGAAGCGCGTCTTTGTGGCCTATGATGAACGGAAGAGGGGCTGGAAGTGCATGGATCCAGCGATAAGTTCTTTGTATCAAGATTTGTTGTCTTTGATGAGCTGACGTCGTATGGAGGTGGCACTATTGTACTGCAGGAGAGCAGGGTTGATGAAGGGCAGAAGGAAGCTGCTGATGATCTTCACCTGAAGCTTCCTGTATCACCAGGAGCTTTAGGTGTTTCAAGCATTGGGTAGAAGCTTCTTGTTCAGGATGTAGGGGGAGTGACACTCCAAGTGTGCCTGGGAACGTAGCTGGTTCTGAAGAAGCAGCGGAGGTGGTGAGCAAGGAGCAGCCTCTTAGGAGATCGAAGAGGACCATCAAGCAACCAGCTCGATATTGTGAGGGAAACACGGTGTGCTTTGTCTCTTGTTTTTCGCAGGCCCCCTGGATGAGTGGGAGCCTTCAAAGTTTGAGGAAGCCATTAGAGCTAAGGAGTGGAACGATGCCATGTATAAGGAGATTGCTGACCTCAAGAAGAACGAAACTTGGGACATGATGCCCAAGGTTGATGGCGTTACTACTGTAACTTGCAAGTGGGTATAAAAGCTAAAGAAGAAGACGGATGGAAGCATCGAGCGATACAAGGCTCGCCTTATAGCTCAACGGTTTTTGCAACAGTATGATGAGGACTATGAGGAGTATTTAGTCTGGTGGCGAAGATGACTTCAGTACGAGTGGTGATAGCCTTGGCGGCTTGCCAAGGATGGAAGATGTGGCAGCTGGACGTAAAGAATGCCTTTCTTTATGGGGAAATCGACAAGTACATCTTCATGGATCAGACGCTTGGTTACGTTTCTGAAGAACATCTGGACTACGTCTGCAAGCTTCGGAAAGCCCTTTATGGCTTGAAGCAGGCTCTTCGAGCCTAGTATGGGAAGATTGCAGAATACCTCAAGTTCTGCGGCAATCTTGCTTCAAATTCAGACTCGAGCCTGTGCGTCAAGAAGAAGGGGGAGCTTCTGGTCCACGTGTTGTTGTACATGGATGACATGATCATCACGGGGAACTCCAAGGAGGAGGTAGCTAGGCTCAGGGCGGAGCTAGCTATAAGATTCGAGATGAAGGACTTGGGTGAGCTCCACCACTTCCTTGGACTCGAGGTGGAGAGGAAAGATAGCGGCAGACTCGTGTCCCAGAGGGGCCATGTGGAATGGATCGTTCAGCGATTCAGCATGTAGGAGGGGAAGAGTAGCTCTACTCCGTTTGATTCAGGCGTGAAACTTCGGTGGGATGAGGGGAGGATTCTTCCGGATGCTTTGGTGTTTCGGGCTCTAGTTGGGAGTCTTATCTACCTGACAATTACACGGCCAGACATTACTTATGCAGATGGACAAGTAAGTCGGTATATGGTAGAACACAGGAAGCCTCATCTGATTGAGACAAAAAACATCCTGAATTGTGTGAAGGCCACTTCTGATATGGGTCTCCTTTATAGGAAAGTCATGAGTTTTACTCTTCAAGGATACTCGGATGCTCATTATGCAGGAGATTCAGACGACCGGAAGTCAATATCCGGTTATGTCTTCACTTTTGGATCAGGCAGTATCTCTTTGTGCAGCAAGAAGCAAGACTCAGTGTCCGTCTTTACTACGGAAGCAGAATACAAGGATTCGGCTTTGGCTGCTCGGGAAGCCATCTGGCTCAGGAGACTAGTAGAGGATGTCTACGAATAATTGAGTGGTCCTACTCTGCTGTGCGGTGACAATGAAAGTGCCCTGAAACTGGTGAATAATCCAGTTTGTCATGCACGGACCAAGCACATAGAGATTGCGCACCACTTCATTCGAGAGAAGGTGTTGGAGGGATCTCTTATGGTGGAGCATGTGCGGAGTGAGGACAACATCGTGGACATCTTCACGAATCCGTTGTCGGATGTGCTATTTATACGGTTACGAGGGCTGCTTTGCTTTATCACCACTTCTCACTTTACAGGGGAGTGTTGAAAATTGTGAAGTGAAAGTGGAGGTTGATCAAGCAGACCGTGTGGCCTGGGCAGACTGATGGTGCGGTCTGGGTTATCTGATGGTGCGGCCTGGGTGATCTGGTGGTGTGGCTTGGGCGGCCTGTTATTGCGACCTGGTGTTGGTGTTTTGTCAGTTCATCCTGTGGTTCTGTCGTTGGCTGTTCCTTGGAGTAACTGGGCGGATTGGTGGTATATCCGCGGGGATGTGGCAAACACTGTTCGAGTTTGTGGAGTCTGCTGTGGCGGACTGTATTTGGAGATTGCGAGATCGGCATTGGTCCATGCCCTTGATCTATAGTAATGTGTTTGGTGTAACAGCTTTCAAGCGGTGGACTGTCTTTGGAGCTGGCGATCTGGCTTCATGTCTGCCGAGCTTACGCCAGGTGTTGGTGGGTTGCTGTACTTGCTTACATTATGTGACAAGTCCATGGTATTCGCAGAGCCCGCGGAGTCCGCTGGTTGATCGGGCTATCTGTGCCTGTTGGTCGTGTACTCGTGTGTCGGGCTGGTGCGGTATTCGCAAGCTGTGCGGGCTAGTGTTGTGTCCCCATGTAGCGTACAGACTGGTGCAGTATGTGGGTTGTTGTTGTTTGCGTGTTGTGTAGCATGCGGACTGGTGCGGTGTCCGCCAAGTAGCGGATTGGCTTCCTTACTTGGTTCCTGGTGAATTGGCTGATGTCCGGCCTTGTCCTTGCGGACTCGGCAGACTGCATTGTGCTAGCTGCGAGCTGGGGTGGTGATTCTATCTACTAGGGTGGTGACCACACTTCTCACACTGCCTATAAATAGGACCCCCCCTTCACTTCAACAGTAACTGAATGAACAGTAAGTTGAGCGCGGATTAATTGGTGCGGCCTCGGGTTTCTAGTTCTCGTAGATTGAGAAGGATTAACTGGTTGTTGTTTGCAGGTTGTGCGGCTAGCACTGTGAAGGCAGAAGTCTTGTTCTGATTGCGGTCAGGAAGCAATGGAGCTTGCAGTTACAATCGGCGGTTTGCAGCAGGTCGCACTTTGCGGCCAGCCAGTCTTCTCTCCAGCAATTGAAGTTCAAGTTCAATAACCTGTTCGCCGGTCTCGGCGGACTTGGCGGTCTGTTCTTTCAGTTCGGCGGTGGCTTGCAGAGCAGTCGTCTCAACAGAATAACAGGTAGTCCGCGGACTTCGCGCACTCCATAGATCAGTGGTGCAGTAGCGGCTTGGCGGTCTCAGCGGACTCGGCGGATTCGGCGGTCTCTGTGGCACTCCTCCCGGCTTGAAAAGTCTTGTTTGTTTGTATGCTTCTCTATTGTACCCGGCGAAATCATGTCTCGTCATGTATACCTTGACTTGTAAAGTTGATAGTTGATAATACAAGATCTGTGGTTGCTCTCTGTTGTTTCTGATTACTTAGCTCAGTTTATGGTTGGAATGTTTCTGTGTCTGGTTCCCGTTTTCCGCTTGATAGCTCTGGAAGTTTTTGCTTTGTACGAGAACTACCGAATTCTCAGCTTGTGAGATTTTCAACTGCTAGCTGTATATCCTAGCCAAACATTGTCACGCTCCCTTGAATGTCTGCAAGACCTCCGTGATGTCCGCCTGAGAGGTTGGCGAGATCTGAAAATGATTGCTTGTTGACCCTGTCCGTGCAAGTCTGATGCTCTCCCCTGTCGTCATAGAATTTGTGTTAACATCACCATTCAATATGCAATATACACATTTTATGCACAATAAAAGAAGAAACTGCTCCTGATCAAAAATATCCAGAATGGGTTGAAGAAATTTATCAAGGATATAATGGCGTTGACGACAACACATCCTGATAGAGTGGCCTAAACTCTACAACTACAAAGGGCCAAGAAATGTGATACCATTTATGAATTATTTTACCATTTATGCTTCCAATACTCCATGAATGAAAGACTTTTATTCAACCGAGGCATTGTTGTTTTCTGTCAACATATTTTTATTTTTTAATATTTATGTATTTTCAATGTTGTCATTCTCCATTAATTATATTGAATCCACTTGAGTTTCATTCTCTTATAATGTCATATGTCGCTCCCAGCCCACTATCACCGCCGACAATAAATTTCGCCCCCACGATCAAAGTTGCACTCACGCTGACTGTCGCATCCCACGCTAAATATCGCAACCACGACGAATGTCGCATCCACGACGAATGTCACACCCATGATTAATGTCGCCCCCACAGTGAATCCTCCCCAGGTGGCCACCTGCTGCCAGAGGCTTGTCGCTGGCTGCAACCGCAGGTCTACGACTCTCTGTTGTCGACGAATTCTCCACTGTACGATCGTCCTCACACGATCTCTACCGTATAATGTCTGAGTAACCACCCGCATAGCAGTCTAAACGTATTAAAATAATACAAAAGTACGCGTCGCGAACTATATTAATTTGGCCTACAAATAATAACTAGGGTGATTGTGGTATGCATATAACCGTGTAACCACCATAACTACCAATGGACCATATAAATAGGACACTAGACTCCCCTCTATTTCCACCTTTTCCTCCTCTGCTTGCCTTCCTACATTCTTGAGAGATCCTCAAGGAATCTTCATCGTCCATGAAGATCTTAATCCATATTCAACCGTCTTCTTGGGCTCCCGCAAACGCCCCGCTCCATGCGCACATCTCCAACCACAATAAGAAATTTTTGCACAAAACTCTCAGCATCCAACACCCTTCAATCAACCACTAGCTCTCCTTATTCCAGACTCCACTGTAAATAGCAGGGGTAAGTCGTACATGAAGAGATGCGCATAATGAACTGCTTCCGGCTTCGATCGCAAGAAGAAGAGCTTCAAGTTTCCATAGCTTGGTGCTCTCCATCGAAGCCATGAAAAATACTCAAATTCGTGAAAGGTGACATGTGACCCTCTGTGCACATCTTTCTCTATTTCACAAGTTGTAATAAGGAGCGGCTTGTCACCCTCGCATTCTTGAAAAGCATTGTACAAAACCAACAAATAGTGAAATTTGGTCGACACAGCCTCATCTACATTGCTTTTGACCTCTTTTTGAGGTTTTCCACGTAAAAAAATCCATATTGCCTTGCTGGCACTAAAAATACACCTTCACCAGACCACCCACACAGGAGTTTGAGAAAGGAAAAGGCTGAGAGTAGCTGGTTACTGGTGGTTAAGAGGATGCAAACAGCAAGAGCCATTTTCTGCGACAACACCAGACTTCTCTCGTCGCTGCGAATGCTACTCCTGCGATGAGCTTTCCTCTGATTTAAAAGTTGAGGTTATAGGGAAACACAAAAAGGAAAGCTAAGCCAGCAACAGACCGCAAAGCTTGTGAATCGAGACCGCAATATGTAACAAGTAGGTTACTGGGGTCGAGTTAGCTTGCTTTGAGAGTGTCTCCTATTTATAGGATCGGGTGTCACAACCCGCATTTTCTCCGCATTTAGTGATATATCAGAGTAAGGTAAAATGTGGGTCATGATGCCAAGTCAGCAGGGGATAACTGCAGACGCTTAGGCAAAACTCCAACTCAACACTATTATGAAAGATCCATAAGTTAATTAGAGAAATTCCAGTTTAAGTTAGACGGTTAGCCGTATTCCTCGACTCAGTGGCTCATCTACTCCACAAGAAAGAAAGATAGTTGTATGATGTGGAAAATACTTTATTTACAAGGTTAGACGTCCTACATGAGTATAAACATCAATAGAGGACAACTCATGCTGTGCAAGACTCTATATTTATAATAATAGAAAATGTTGCTTTTACGTTTGTTTAAATATAGTGATTTAGATTTCAAATATGGTATGCATGAAGTAATAATAGTAACTCTTTATACTTTAAAATACCTAACATGCAACCTAGCATAAAGCCTTCCCAGAGAATAAGAAAAAACAACCACAAAGACGAAAACTAGCAGCTAGCAGAGTATTCAATAATCCAAAAAACACTATCAGTGTGCGTCAACAACCTGACACGGACACACTGAAAGTATACAAGTCTGAACTAAAAACTAAAACAACAAACTGCCTCACTACGGTGAGGAAAACTACTGCAACAACTGTAGTCCAAAAGCTACCACCCAACAACGCCGCTCCACCGGCTACAGCTCTGAACCTGAGGCATTCAAAAGAAGAACACCTCAGCAAGAAAATACAAGTGGCAAAAGAAATAATCAGGTAAAAGTACAAGGGAAAGAAAGGGTTTACCAAACCCGACTATAAGAAATGCTAAAAACCCACAGCTGATTAGTCAAATAAAATAGGTAGAGTAAAAATCTACAATAAAAAAGTTAAATGAACATATGCACCAATTGGGGAACGAAGTCATGCTTCGACAAAAAAATATGCAAGGATTAGCATAAATTAAATAGATTGATCTAAGAGGCAAACAAAGTACAAAACAGCTCGAAAACGTGGATCATTAAAACTTGGTAATATCAACCGGGCTGGAGTCGGTGACCACTTGTCCCATACCAGAGCCCCAGACCCAAACGTCTCAAAAAAGAAGGCCCTGCGGTGGTGACCACTTGTCCTAACCCAATCCAACACTCCTGAAAACAAAGACCAAACAACCACTAAGTGTGAAGATCCCCAAACCGACATCCAGTTGGTGGTCCTTTATCCACTACCAACCTTCGTAGCCAAAGAAACATCATACCCTAACCAGATCCCAAGTCTAAACCCAAAAGAAAACTTAAACAAGTCATCAAACCAATATAAGGACCATAGGAGACGAATCCTACACGAAACGACGAAAATATTTTAAGTCCTGGCTAAATTCGGCGAGTATACCAGATGAATTATAGTGATACTCTACGAATTTGACAACACTCGGCGAAAAAGACCGGCAAAACTCGATGAATTGCCTAATGATACTTGTCGAAACGTAATGATACTCGACGAATCAACTAACAATACTCAACGATTTTGCCTGATACATGCCAAAATTTCCTTGGCTTCACTTGTCACTCGACACAAATAAGCCTAGACTATACTCAGAGATTAGTCGACTATACTCGACGAATCAGGCTCCTCTTGACACCACACTGTCGATAGTTGACGAATTAACCTAGATACTCGGTGAATCGAACTTAAGCTACTAAACTCATGCCCAACGAAAATGCCTTAAGGAATTTTGGCAATACTCGCTGAACCCTACTCTACCAATTCTTGACGAATTAGGCTAGTGAAACTCCCTGAATTCTACTTATCGACTTTACGACAAATTCTTACCCGTCTAACCTACCATATTCGATGAAATACACTGTCGATATCTGATGAAATTTCTAACCTCAACTCGCCGAATTACACTTAGTCTCTATTCCTATTCTCCAAGACTTAGCTGAAAATTTGGCCTAACCTAGGGATTCTTTTCATGGATCTACCTACACAACTCCTACTCTCTAAAGGAAGAGGAAGGAAGGGAAGAAAACAACAAGAAAACGAATATGCAAGGGGAAAATCCACTTGCCTCAAAAACTCCGGAAAAGACGTCTCACACTCGCACTGCGACAAGGATTGGACACCAAATGATCCTAGCAATGTTCCGTGAAAATTTTGGAGGAGAAAAGAGGTCAAAATCGCTAACCCTAACACCTAAAAATCGGTGAAACGGGTAGATTTTACCACGATTGCGTAGCTCTCGACGAGAGCTTTTCAAATCTCTGCTCTTTCGTCGAAACTGACAGCCGTAACTCCCACTATCGTCGGCTGAATGCACAACCGTCCACCGCTCCTCTTCTATTTCACGAAAACAGTCCGTCGTTCGGGTAGGAAAGAAGATGAACAGGATTATCGCGTGGCATAATGTCCGATCTTATATATGTATATACATAAATAATTAATATAATATAATACAATTAATAAACAATAGTCCAAACACGATCCAAAATCCAAATTAACTCGAAATCTTTCGAAAATCACACCGTAACTAAATACCTACGCTACGAATCTAACGGTGAAGTCGAAATCCCAATCCGACAAACCAAACCTTGGTAAAATATCACCCGAAGACAAAACACCACCACATCCATATAAAAAGATCCACCGAGTCACCAAAACAAACCTGACTCGCGAGGGAAGGTGCACAACAAAACTAAAAACCAACCACACAAGAAAACCCATTGAGCAAACCCGTGCTCCAACAAACGACACCTGTTATCTACACGTCAACGTAAAGGCCTGACGTCAAAAATATGTCACTATGAGGATTAAAATAAACACCGAAAAATTCGGGGTGTTACAACCACCCCTCCTAAAAGGAAGTTTTACCCTGAAACTTAAAATAAAAAGGGTCAAATCCAAAATACAATAAAATCAATCATAAGCTAATAAATAAAACACTCACCAAAAACAACAGGAGAACAGATTAGGATGAGCCTCCCTCATAGCTGACTCCAACTCCCAAGTCGCGTCTCCACGTCTTGCTTCTTCCACAACACTTTAACATGGGTATCATCTTCCATCATAATAACCGATCCTGAGTATCCAAAACATGAACAAGCACTTCCACATATGAAAGATTAGGCTCTAGCTGGGGCACAACATCAAGAATTTGCATGTCTCTCAGCACACTCTTCCGCAATTGACTTATGTGGAAAACATCGTGCACACTAGGAAAATTTCCTGGCAAATCAAATCTATAAGCTGATACACCAATCCGCTCAACAACCTTGAAAGGTCCCACATACCTAGGGTCCAACTTATGGTGCTTACCAAACCTCTTAACACCGAACATCGGGGAAACCTTATGAAACATCATATCCGCAAAAACAAAGTCTAACTCAATCCTTAGACGGTTGGCGTTCTTTTCATAATATTCTTGAGCTATCTGAAGCTTCTCTCGAATATGCTTAACAAAAATATCCATCTCTTCTAACGATTCTGGACCCAATAACGGTCTCTCACCAACATCGGCCCAAAATAAGAGAGTTCTGCAATGCCTCCCATACAAAGCCTCAAACGGGGCCTTCTGCAAACTCTCTTGAAAACATATATTGTATGCAAACTCCATCAATCTCAAACGTTCATCCCACGCTTCTCCGTAGTCCAAAACATAACATCTGATCATATCCTCTACGATCTGAGTTACTCTTTCTGTCTAACCATTTGTCTGTGGATGATAGGCGGTGGAATACCTCAAATCGGTACCTAACCCATCCTATAAACTCTTCCAAAATGGAGATGTAAACCTGGAGTCTCGATCTGATACAATGCTAACATGCACTCCATGTAACCTGATGACCTCATCCAAGTATAACTCAGCTATTTTCTTCATGGAGTAGTTGATCTTGAATGACACGAAGTGAGCACCCTTTGTCAATCTGTACACTATAAACCAAACTGAATCGTGCCCTCGGGGAGATCTCGGCAATCCAGTAATAAAATCCATAGAAATACTCTCTGTTGGAACACCCTATTACTGATTTGGGCAAGGATCACTATGTCCTTAGGAAAATTGTTTTGACCTTTTTGTATAGTTTTTAAGGTCAATTAGATTGAGTCTAAGGGTTAGAAAATCAGGCTTGAAAGCTGCCCCCTAGACCCTCAGATCAGATTTTCAACTCAGGAGACTAAGTCACTTTCGTCGAGCTCAGGACAATGAATCGTCGAACTCAGTTCGACTATCTCTGAGCTCGGTTCGACGACGAGTCATCGAACTCCGTTTGACGATCTTCGAGCTCAGATCGACGTTTCTGTCTCTAGCACTTTTCCCAGTATCTGAGCTCAGGTCGACGATAGTTGAGCTCAGATCGATGATTTCTATTTCCAGTCTTTTCCCAGTCTCTGAGCTCAGGTCGACGATAGTTGAGCTCAGGTCGACGATTTTCTGGAGAGATCGACGATTCTCAAGATTCAAATTCAGACAGTTATGGAATTCTATCTTATTTATTCCTAGCATTTATTTCAAGGATCTTGTAGCCGTTTTAATTAATCTGCAGCAAGTTTCAAGGGAGATTTAAAGGAATGTTTTCTAGGACTTTCCTCCAGAGACAAAATTCATTTGAGGAAGTCATTAATGAGTGTCTAACGGCTATCTTGTAGACAAAGAATCAATTCTTTCTTTTCAGATCTAAGGAATAAAAGAGGATTCTAATTCTGCTACTCAAAACATTACAAACAGTCACACTAAGAAAAAGAGAACAATCACAGACAGACACACAGACAGAATTCATTCAGAACACTCACCATTGAAGGAGATCAACATACAGAGAAGAAGATTTTCTAGATCTCTTTTGACTCAAGTGTTCAAAGGCTTCATCCATCAAGACTCCAGACACTACACATTTCAGTAACGGCTGGAATCATCCTTTGCTAGAGATCTCATCTACTGAAGGCCTATGACCCTAGTGCAAAGCTTCTTTTCCTGAACCACTTCCAGATCTCAGGGGGAGCTTTGACAACATCATCCACTAGTCTTCTCTCAGATTGTTGACAGAGAAGAACATCTCACCTCTTTCTTTTTCTGTTGTAAAAGGGTTTCTCAAAACTCCCTTCAAAAGTTTTGTGCTGGTTTCTGAGACCTTGTCAAAACTCAGTGGTGGCAAGACAACTGATCAAAAAATCTGGTTTGGTTTTTGAGCACCTTATCAAAAGCTCATTGGTGCCCAGGACGTCTGATCAACTCATCCTGCAGTGGATTCCTACCAAGGGTGGTAGAAGAGTGGATGTACCCAGATTGTTTGGGGAACCACTATAGCTCCTTGTGTCTTCTGGTTGCTATATTTTGTTTGTTGTGTGCTGTGTTTTTGTTTCTTGCTTTCATAACTTTTATTTATTGCAAGCACCTTACACATATATTTAAATTAAGTCTTCCACTGCAAAATAATTTTTAACTTGAAAATTATTTTAATATACTCTATTCACCCCCCCCCCCCTCTAGAGTTAAGGTAGATCTTAACCCCACTTTCAATTGGTATCAGAGGGAGGTTGGTTAAATTATCTTGTTACTACAGGCCAACACCTAAACCAAAAGATCTCTGATAAGATCAATCTTTTATAGAGGGTTTTTATTTTTATTATTTGTATTATATTTATCTTCATATAAAACAATGGCACAGAACAAAGATTATGCTAGCACCAGACCTCTAGTGTGCAATCTATCTAAGTTTGCACTTTGGAAGGCAAGGATAAGATTGTACATGAATTCTATTGATGAAGATATCTTTAATTCTGTTTTGACAGTGTGTCCAAGACCCCCAGCAAATACAATTACAAGTGCTATTCCACCTCCTTCAGGAACAGATGCATAAATCAAAAAATGGAAAGTTGCAGATGCCAAAACAATGAACATTTTGGCACAAACCATGTCTGATGAAATATTTCAAAAAGTAGCTGAATGCAACTCAGCAAAAGAGATATGGGACAAACTATTTGAAATAGTGTCAGGATCTGTAGATGAAAGGAAAGATAGAAGATCTCATCTCATAACTCAGTATGAGAACTTAAAGAAAGGAGAAAGTGAGTCAGTTGCTGATATGTATAACAAACTCAGTCTCATAGTCAATGAACTGAAAACCTTGGACAAGGAGATCTCATTGACTGAACTCAATGACAAAATCCTAATGTGCTTCCCCAGCACTTGGGACTCAAGGATCTGGCCAATCAAGGATGATAGAAGTCTAAATGAGATCACCACTGAGGCTCTTTTGGGCAAGCTTAAGTCTTATGAGCTGCTCATCAAGAACAGAGAAGAAGAGCAGAAGGTTGCTTCACCAGCAATCAGAAAAGAGAAGTCAATAGCATTCAAAGCTATTAAAGATCAGCCTGAAGACAAGGTCACAGGCAATGAAGAGCTGCTAATCTTACTGGCCAAAAGGTTTTATAAAATGGCCAGGAAGGACTTCAGGAAAAAGTCATTCAGAGGGCATGAAAAGCCAAGGTATGATAAGTCCAAAAACAAAGAAATTATTTGTTTTGGATGCAGGAAACCAGGCCGCATTGTGCCTAACTGTCCAGAAAATCAGAATAAGGACAAGAAAGACAGGAAAGAAAGGAGAAGAGACAAAGACTTTAAGAAAAACAGTAATGACAAACCCTCCTCCAGCAAGAACAAACATACCAGGAAGGGGTTTGTAGCTGAAACCTGGAGTGAAACAGAAGAAGAATCAGAATCTTCATCCAGCTCAAGTGATGATGAAGATGATGCTGAAGAAAAGGAATTCTGCATGATGGCTATCAATGCCTCTCAACACAATACTGATGTAGAACAAGAGTCAGAGTCTGAATCAGAAACTCAATCTGAAGAGGATCTGGTAATAGACACATTTGATTTTAATTCAGAGGACTTCAAATGTGAATTTAAGGCACTGTGTTTAGATCTATTAAAATCTGAGAAAGAAATTATTTCTCTCAGAAATCAATTGTCTGGACAAAGCACCTTAAAATCAGATAACCTCAAACTCTCTGAGGAGTTGGAATGTTGTAGGTAGCAGATAGCCTCACTGAAAAGTGAACTATCAGAGGCCAAGAAGTTTGAAGAATCCCTCAATGGGAGAAGTATCAAACTAATGGACATCACAAGCACAGTGAACTCAAGATTTAATAGTACACTGGGCTTGGGTGCTTCATCCAGCCAACCTATAATATTAACAACCCCAATCAAGTTTATCTCAGATAAAGGTAAAGGAGTTGTAGATGTGGCTAGGAAGAATTCTGATTTACCTAAGAAAACAAAAGTTCAACAGAAAATGTCGAACGGAGCTCGATGATCTCCGAATAGAGCTCAACGATCTCAGGCTGAATCGTCGAACTCAGGTCGATGATTTCTGAACCCTGAACTCTGGCATAGTCGATCTTCGAACGGAGCTCAACGATTTGATCCAAGATCGTCGAACTCAGCTCAGAGATCGTCGAACAGAGCTCAGAGTTTTGAAAAATCTTTCAAAGGTAAATCAAACTTCAATCCTAGAGGTCATACATCTCAGAGGTTTAAACCTTATACGGAATGGATAATACCTCCTAGGAGATATCATCCTAAAGGCTATAAGAGTTAACCAGAGATGTCTTTTATCTCAGATTTTAAAGGTTATCAACCTAGGCCCAAGGTAAACTGGTTCAAAAACAAATAAATTATTTTATGTGCAGGTGAAGACCTATCCAACATCAAACCAGCAATGGTATCTGGATAGTGGGTGCTCAAAGCACATGACAGGAAATAAGGAGAATTTCACATTCTTAAAGCCAAACTTGGACCCAAAGTAATATTTGGTGATTCAAACTTTGGACTAACAAAAGGATATGGTGCAGTCCAGATTGGCTCAGTCACATTAAAGAAGGTAGCTTATGTGGAAGGACTGAAGCACAACTTAATCAGCATCAGTCAACTGTGTGATGAAGGCTACCGAGTGACTTTCAACAAATTCTCATGCAAGATCAAATCAGAGGACAACACAACTGTGTTGACAGGTAAAAGGAAAGAATCATTGCAAGTACACTCACTTGCTGAAAATTTGGACAGGTTACATATTATACAAAAGGATGAAAGCAGTGAAGATGAAGAAGATATTCAACATCTTGGAGAGAACCTTCTTGAAGAGCCAGTTGTTGTTCCATAAGAAGAAACAACAACACAGGTTGGTGAACAATCAATACCCCCTTTTGATTTAGTAACATCAAGAGACCATCCAATCTCCCAAGTGATTAGAGACATCTCAGCTGGTGTGCAAACCAGAAATCAGGTCAACCAAAACCTGATACACACCTGCTTTCTTTCTCAAATTGAGCCTCAATCCATTCTAGATGCAGAACAAGATCCACACTGGATTATTGCAATGCAAGAGGAATTACATCAATTTGAAAGGAACAAAGTTTGGGAACTAGTGCCAAGGCCAAGGGATCACTCCATTGTTGGAACAAAATGGGTCTTCAGAAATAAATTGGATGATCAAGGAGTCATTGTAAGGAATAAGGCAAGGCTAGTTGCTCAAGGATACTCTCAACAAGAAGGGATAGACTATGACCAGAACTTTGCACCAGTTGCAAGGTTAGAGGCCATAAGAATCTTCTTAGCTTATGCAGCACACAAAGGATTCAAAGTATATCAAATGGATGTAAAGAGTGCTTTTCTCAATGGAGACATCAAGGAAGAAATCTATGTTAGACAACCCCCAGGTTTTATTTCTCTAACTCATCCTGATTATGTTTTCAAATTGCATAAAGCATTATATGGTCTAAAGCAAGCTCCTAGAGCATGATATGAGACTCTAGCATGCTTTCTTCTGAAAAATGATTTTATAAGGGGTTGAGTAGACCAAACTCTTTTTATTAGAACCCATAGGTCCAATACCTTAATAGTACAAATCTATGTAGATGACATTATCTTTGGTTCTACTGATTCAAATCTTTGCAAAAGGTTTTCCAACCTAATACATTCTAAATTTGAAATGAGTAGCATGGGTGAGCTTTCCTTCTTTCTAGGACAACTTTTCTCCCACCTCTTCATCTACCTCTATCACTTCCTCCAACCCTTCTTGCTCCACTAGCACTTACTCCACCATCTCAGCCACCTCGACCAAGTCCTCCTACTACACCTGCTCCTCCATTACCCTCTCCACTTGCTCGACTTCTTCTATCCATAAGATAGTGTTAACGGTTGTGATATAGCATTACCTTTCCACCTTAGGATCTCCTCGAATACTGACCTAGATTACTCCGCTGCAGAAATTTAAGCACTGCTGGAATGTAGAGGGCACACCCCGAAATGCGCTGATGAGTGGACAATCATAGATAGCATTGTAGCTGCTTGGAGCATCCACAATGATGAATCGATAGTTTCTGGACGTTCCCCCTAGGGTCATATCACGACCAACTCCCCCTCTACTTCCTTCCTTTCCCAAGAGAATCTAAATAAAGGCCCATCTGAGGCCAATACCCTCATGGCTTCTACCTTCATATTATTGAAAGAATTTTTGAAGATCATTTTCACTGAACTCCCATTGTTGACCACGATCTGGGAGGCCGTGAAGTTTTTTATGGTTGTTTAGATCACCAAGACATCAAAGAATTGGTGCTCGTAGTTGGGCCTGTCCTTCGTTGAGAAGGTGATCTTCTCTTCTGGGAGTGGGGTTTGGGAGGTCGAAGTGACGCTTCTACTGAACATCATTTGGAGTCTGGCCTCAATCCTCACTCCCCTATAGATTACCCAATCCCTCCTCGGGTCCCTACATTGACCCAGTCTTCACATCTGTCCTCATATTCGGCTCCTGCCACTACCTCCTCTATTTGCACCTTTTACTGCTATTGCTGTTGCACAAGGCCTCTCGTCCTCCTTATCTTCAAGAACTCTGGACAGGTGGCCATCGTATGGACTTCTTCCTGATGGTAGCCACAATATAGCAACACCACCCCGCCCCTTTCTCCCTCTGCCAGAACTTTTCTCATGTTCCCTCTCCCTCTTCCTCTTCCTCTTCCGATAACCACTACATATTGGGGAGGAGGTAGTTGGGGCCTCTATACTAGCCTCCATCCCCGGGGGTACAAACACTCCCGCCCTCCGGGAAAGTTTCCACCATAATATCCTCTCCCCTGGCCCTAAACGAGCCCAACTTACGGCCTCTAGGCCATCCAGTTGTTTGGTTATTGATGACCCCATCCTTACTGATGTCCCTGGAATCCCTTCCCTCTGGTTTCATCTCTCCTCATCACCTCCTATTGCTTGCTTCCTCCCTGCTCTCTCTTCTCATTGCCTGCCAACCTACCTAGCTTCTTCACGAATGCCAGCTTCGTTGAATCTCTCTATTTCCTTTACCTCCCTCTCCATTTATTCTTTGAAGTATAGAGGAGGCTCCCTTTTCAGCTCCATACTAAAGAATCCATGACATAACCAAACTGTAAAGGCATGTATCAGGGTGTACCTTGGTACCTCTTGGAATGGGAGAACCTCATCCCGAAACCTATCCACAAAACCTCCCAATGTTTCCTCCGGCCTAATTTATCATGAACAAAACTCCACTCCCCTCTTTCTCTTCTTAGACATCGAGAACCTCAACATGAAGCCTTGACATAGTTCCTTGAATCAATAGATCAAACTGGAGGGAAGCTGGTGGAACCAATCCCTTCCCTTTTCCTTGAAGGTGATGGTGAAGTGTCGACACTTGAAGCCGTCTAACATTTGTTTGATGGAAACTCCATCTTTATACCACTGGACGTATTGTACTTGGTCATCTCTGCCAGTATAGTGGGACATCTCTAGCTCCCAAAACCCCTTTCAGAACTGGGGCAAAGACGATCAGCTCGATATAGGCACTTCTGCTCCTGAGGGGCGAGTATGCTTGCCTCGTGCTGTCAACTTGCCTGACCTTCCAGCACTCATTGGGATGGGGAAAATCTCTCGCCCGACTAGATCTCGCTCCTCCCATTGAAAGTCTTGTTTTCAAGTTCTGCTAAACACCTAAAGGGGTGAATTGGTTTTAGGTCTCATTTGATTTATTTAGACATTAACTAATTTAACTTTTCTTAGTGATTAGGTTAGTTTGGCTTTCAAGATCAATCACAGATGACATAGTAGGTTTATAGTGGTTCCCCGATCTTGGGTATGTCCACTATCCCTCCCACCTCTCTAACAGTGTGTTAGATGAGGCACAACACCAACACTCGGTGCCTAAGAGATTACAACACAAATCTCACAGGACCTCTCAGTCTTCTCCAAGATCTACCAATTGGGCACTAAGCCCTACCTCATATCCAAAGGATCCTACAACTCAGGCCTAAGCCCTACACTCAGATCCAAAATGGATCCTACCTCTGCCTTTATAACACAGGCCTACAACTCAGATTCACACAGGAATCTTACTTCTCAGCCTTTATAGATCAGGCCTACACTCCGATCCAAAAGGATCCTACAAAAAATAGAAAAGATGATTTACAGTTTGACACCAGAGAGTTTTCTCTGTGTCTGTCATCCTGGGCTAAGAATATTTCATCCCTTTCTTCTTCTCAGCAACAAGTTGACATGGTCTTCAGTACTGGGTTGCTTGTGCTGGAAGAAACGCAGAATCAAGATTCTGATCAGCTGTTGAAGATAATGAATCTGAAGGTTTATATCTTCTTCAAACAACTATCTTAACTATCATACTCTGAAGGCTCTGCTTCTCTTCACATTCAGAAATCAATTCTGAACTTGCTTTCGCTGATGATGATCGTAATAACTATCTCTTTGCGCTTTCAGGTTGAATGATCAGAACTTGTGATTCAAGGTCGATGTTAATGATAAGGAAGAAGACGATGTTTAGCCGCAAGAATGCGTAAACAGAAAAACCCTAATTATTGTCGTCGACTCAGCCAATCTTCCCTTTTTATTATACGCTGATCAACGACTCTTTTTATGTGTGGACCCAGCCTTAATTGCTGGAATATCACCTTCCTTTTACTCAAGAAGACAACCAGCTGGCCATCAGCGCCATTAACGCTATTCTGCAGCTTTCCCACAAATATTTTGAACTGTGTTGACTTTGTTGACTTTTGCTGATGTCACCTCTTTGTGGACTTAGCCAAATTCTCACAATCCTCTTAAGCGTTGAGTGGCATTGAGTGAATAGCCTTCACTCAATGATTCTATACTTAGTCATTTAATTTGCAGCTTCATTTGCGTTGAGCGGCGTTGAGCGGCATTGAGCGAATGGCCTTCACTTGATGCTTTTATACTTAGCTTTGCTTTCTGCTCTTTCTGCCTCCTAGGCTTTGAGAGCGGATGGATAGTGTAGATTCATCACTCAATGCTTTTTCCTTAGACTATTTTATACTTCTTCAGCAACCTTGGCGTTGAGAGCGTTGAGTTCACTCAACGCTTTTGTACTTGGCCGCAACTGCTGGAGCTTGACTCACAGATTTTTATCATCTTACATTGAGTGAACTGGCCTCAGCCTCACTCAATGCCTGTGGACTTAGACGAATTTTCCAATTTTTCACTATATCTTCTATGGCGTTGACAGAATTAGTATGACATTGAGTGAACTGCCTTCACTCAAACACATCTAGACTTAACTTATTTTTCTTTGACAGAAACTCTGCGTCTTTGACTTAGACAACAATACTCGTTGAATTAAGTCACATGACTTTGAGAGAGTTGACATCACTAAATGCCTGTGGACTTGCTATTTTTCTGTCTTCTACTACTTAGGCTTTGACAGACTCAGATTTATTCAGCGCTTTTTTGCTATGGCGTTGAGTGAACTGCCTTCATTGAATGCCTGTGGAGTTGCTGCATTTCTTCTTCCAGCTTCCATTAACTGACTTGATCTTCAAGGTGTCGAGATAACTAAATTGTCTCGACACAGCTTTCTAAACTGTCGAGTGAAGTGTTGTGTCTTGACACTGTTGTCTTATATCTTTTTGATCTCAACACTTCTCCAACAAAGGTGTCTACATAGTTATGAAGTGTGTCGACACTTTTATATCTTTACACTTCTACTATAAAGGTGTCGACATAGTTGTGAAGTGTGTTGACACTTTTGTACTTGCTTCTGGTCTGTACTCAACACTTCTCTTATAAATTTTATATATAGTTGTGAAGTGTGTGGACACTTTTGTACTTAATCATTTCTTCAGGTTTTTAACCTGCACATGAAACTTAACCATACATCAAATACAACTTGGTGTATATCATTGACTTGTTTGACTTCTTACAAATCAGGGACATTGGGAGCAATAGACCCAACAATCTCACCTCAATTTGAAGAAGTCAAAACCTCACTACAATTTCTTAGTCAATGACATACACACCATATTTGCAACAATAAACATTATAACCAGACAGTTATAGGAAGGTTACTTACTCACCCTATTTAGAAGAATCCCTGCTCCCCCTGTCTTACTGCCACAATTGAGCTTGATTAATTATTTTGTCCATGATACCACTTGATCTATAACTTAATAAACACCTTCTCTCACCCTTTTTTACTCTTGTAGAAAGGTCAGGGAGGTCTGGCTTCCTTTGATCTTCTTCTCCCCCTAGCTGTGTGCAGGAGATCAACTGATACAGCTGCTCGCTCCCTGTGTCCACAAGGCAGAACCTATTTCTACAGCTATTTTAATTGATCCACCTCAATAGGAGCATCTTCTATCATATCTTCCTGAAAGACACTTTGGCCTATACAATCTTTATACCAATAAAAATCTTCTCAGCCTGCAAGAAAAAGAACAAACCTACAACCAAAAATACTATAGGGAGTAACTGAAGCTAAACTGGGTTGAACATACCTCATTCAAATTTGAAGGTGTTGAACTTTGCTTCATCTAGTGGATTAGTGAAGATGTCAGCCACTTTCTTTTCAGTGGGGACAAACTCTATGCTGATGTCTTCCTTTTCCATATGTTCCCTAATGAAGTGATACCTAATTTATATATGCTTAGTCCTACTGTGTGAGATAGAATTCATAGTAATAGAAATGACACTAGTAGAATCACAATAAAGAGATGTTCTACTCATTTCAATTTTATAATTCTGAAGTTGATGCTGAATCCACAACAACTGACCACAACAACTTCCTAATGAAATGTACTCTAACTCTGTAGTTGAGATTGTCACACTCATTTGCTTCTTGCTGCTCCATGACACAAGTCTTCACCTAATAACTGACAGGTACTTGAAGTACTTTGCTTGTTTTCTTTGCAGCCTGTAAAATCTGTATCTGAAAAGCCCGTTAGATCAAAATCCCTATTCCTAGGGTACCATAGGCCCAGATCTAGTGTGCCCTTAAGATACCTAAAAATTCTCTTTACAATAGAGTAATGAGATTCTTTAGGGTAGGCCTGATACCTAGCACAAACACATATATTATACATGATGTCAGGCTACTAGCAGTCATGTATAGAAGGGAGACAATTAACCCTCTATACAAAGACTCATCAATAGGTTTCGCTACCTCATCTTTGCCTATAGACATGCTTGACCCCATGAGAGTTCTCATGGTGAAGGCATTCTCCATGCCATATTTCTTAATCAACTCTACGATAAACTTGGACTGGGATATGGATAAGCCATCATCTGTCTATCTTACTTGGAGTCCTAAGAAGAATTTAAGCTCACCAATGTTGCTCATCTCAAACTTCCCTTGAATAAGTTTAGCAAACCTCCTGTAAATATTATCATCAGTAGACCCAAAAATTATGTCATCTACATAAAATTGGACTAGGATGATCTTACCCTTAGATTCGCTTAGGAATAGGGTCTTATCTATTTTTCCCCTTGAGAATTTGTTCTCAATGAGGAAACTAGACAAAATCTCATACCATGCACTTGAGGCTTGCTTAAACCCATATAGAGCTTTTCTAAGCCTATAAACAAAATTGGGAGAGTTAGAGACAACAAAACCTATTGGCTGATCCACATATACTTCCTCTTTTAAGTCCCCATTTAGGAAGGCTAACTTCACATCCATCTAGAAGACTTTGAATCCTTGATACATAACAAATACAAGGAAGAGTCCTATTGCTTCTAATCTGGCTACCGGGGCAAATGTTTGGTTAAAATCTATCCCTTCTTCATGCTTGTATCCTTTAGCCACCAGTCTAGCCTTGTTCTTAACAATAATTCCATTCTCATCCAACTTGTTTCTGTAAATCCACTTGGTCCCTATGATATTTTATACTTGTGGTTTGGGAACCATCTTTCAGACCTTACACCTCTTAATTTGGTCCATTTCTTCTTGCATTGCTCCAACCCAGAACTGGTCTTTGATTGCCTCTTCAAACTTCTTGGGCTCTTCTTGAGACAAAAAATTTGAGTAGAGAGCTGTGTTGATACTCTTGCTTCTGGTGTGGACTCTATGTCTTGCATAACCAATAATTTAGTGAGCTGGATGGTCTCTCAGATGTCTGATAGCTGGAGGCAATCTAGCTTCAGCATTCTGATCTTCATTGTCTTCATCTGGCTGGTCTTCAACCACTTCAAGTATGCCTTGCCCTTCTCAAGGAATGATCAGTCCATCAGCTTTATCTTGGACTGTGGGAGAAGCTTCCTTGATGGTTAGCTTGTCCATCATCATATCCGTACCTGCAATACTAGAAGAGGATCTAGGTAGCTCACTATTAATCATGTTGTATTCATCAAAGACAACATGCATTGACTCTTGTACAACTTGACTTGTTAAGTTGTAGATTTTATATGCCTTACTATGAATATTGTACCCAACAAAGACCCATTCATAGGACTTTGCAGCAAACTTAGTTATATGAGATTTTTCATTGTTAATCACTTATCACTTGCAACCAAAGATCCTGAAATAGCTCAGGTTTGGTTTTCTTCCCTTCAAGATCTCATAGGGAGTCATCTTGTGTAATGCCCCGAAACTCAAAAGAGGGATGGGTAATGTTTTGGGCCAAGTTTGGGACTTGGTAGGGGTCACACAGCCTGGGACATGGGCGTGTCCCAGTGCCGTGTCATGCTCGGGTTCGACGATGGCCTTGTGGTCGACGAAATTGCAGTCGATGATCGTCGAACAACGAACATGGCCTGAGACACATGCGTGTCCCAGGTCGTGTCCTGCTCGGGTATTTGGCAGAGTTGTGTCGGGGGAGAAACACGGCCTGGAACCCAGGTATGTTCGGGTTTGACACGGGCATGTCAAATGGGACACGGGCATGTTGAATACCTGTGTTCTTCTCGGGTTGGTGTTGGTCCTGTGTCGATGGATGAATACGCCTTGCTACACAGGCGCGTACTGGATGACACGGGCGTGTCAAGCCTGACACGGGCATGTCGAGAGCCCGTGTTCTTTTTGGGATGCGCCAGTTTCGGCGTTGATTGAGGCACACGGCCTTGGACACGGGCGTGTCACAAGCCGTGTTCGGCCCAGGTTTTGGATTTTTAGTGCGAATCATGGTCATCCATTTCCTTCCTTTGGGATCCAAGGGTGCTGGTCGATCCTGGCAGGGTTTAACCCGAGGATAGGGTTTAGAAACTCTCATTGCCTCCAAGCTTTCTCTTTCTAAAGTTCTATAGAGAGGGGAGAGCAAGTAAGAAGTAGGAGGAGAGATCCGGCTGTCGGTGGAGCTTCGGAGCCCCAAATCACAAGCCGAGTTCGGATCAACAGAGGCGAGGAAGTTGCGGTGCTTTTCGTCCGCATAGATCTTCATGGCTCCGATGAGGAATGCTAAGGTAATGATTCTTATCTTGGACATGTGAAGTCCTCTTGCACCTTGCATAGGAAGCCCGCTCTCACGAGTTTGCGGGAATGTGAGGTGTTCCTTCGGGTAGACATGAATAGTCCCCATTGTTTTGCATGTAGAGTCCGTAATCGAGAAACAGACATATGCATGATGTGTGAAGCCTACCTGGACAAGTTGGTCTGGATCGGTGATGTTGCATTGCATGAATGGCTGGAGAAGACTCCACGCCGATAGTTGTTTTTTGGGTTTTCTACGCGGTAGATTGCAACAGGGAACCTTGGGGACTAACTCCAAGGTGCACCCGGAAAACTGGGCAGATGCGTGATACTGTCATCATGGTGGCCTGGGAGCCAACTTGTACATAACTGGGTTATGTAAAGTGTGTGATCGATTTGGGAATCGGGAAAGCTTGACCCGCACATATGGCTTAAATTGACGTTGCGGTGTGAGCAATGGGTCAGGCGGAATAGTACCCGCTCTATGTCGTTCGGGTAAAGCGACCTAAAGTACGTGGGCCTTGTCGTTGGCATAGATGGAGGGTCTTAGGTAGTGGCCAGAAAGACCATAATGCTCATGAGAAATTGTCTTCCAAGGGGCGGTGGAGAGACCGCGGACTTTGACCGGGTTCACCGAGAATGAGCCTTGAGAGCACGGGGTGTGTGGCTGTGCGAGACTATGCCTGTGATGATGTGTAAATTCTCTATTTTATGGCTATGCTAATAAACTGCAGGGAAGGAGCATCACCTCCCCGAGTTTAGGGGCGGGATCGTCATAATTTGGTCAGCATAGCTGACCGTTGCTTTTGTTTGCCACCACTTCGGTGGATTGTTGTTTGCAGGTGCTGCAGAGCCTAGTGGCAAATAGCGGGCAAAGGCCCTTGTTGCTGAGTAGGCCCTCGAAGGCCTAATTATGAGTGTTTTCTTTTATTCTCATGTATGACCGGCCTGCGTGCCGAGGTTTGGAAGACACTTATATTTAAGTAAACTATTGTAAGTCCATAAGGACAAGTACTTGTGTATTTGTACGTTCATTCCTGTTGGATTTTTGTAGTGGACATTTCTGCTGTTGGCTGGGTTCTTAATATGAAACTTTTAAATTACTTCTGCTAGAATGTACTGTGTACGACGTTAGTTATTGGCAGGATGGTTCCATTGCGTAACCTTCCGGTCTGTCTGTGGTATATGGCGTCGCGCCCCGGATGGACCTACTACTATATGCTATGAGACGGATAGGGGGTGTTATAATTTGGTATCAGACTACTGGTTTAGGTCAACTTAAATGAATTCGTGGACGAATTCTTTTAAAGGGTTGTGAGCACATGTATGTGCGTCATCTTTATAACATAAAAGAACCCATGAATGTCCACTTAGGAATGAAAATACACATGTTTGAGGAACCTGCATGTTCCTATAATTGCTTTTTGTAATTATGTTTGGTCACTTGACGGTGTTTTGTATAACTATAGGTGACCAGGAGTGGTGCAGGGCCGTCAGAATGCCCGGTTTCTGAGGCTAGTAGGGCACCGAATTATGTTCCTGCAACACCTCCCTCGGCAGAAACCATTCGATTGGTGGCTGAAGCAGTATTTGTTATGATCAATGCCCAGCCTGCAAGGCAAATGCAGTAGTCTGCTCCTGTGGTGGAGCAGTAACCGCTTCAAGTAGCGGAACTGAGAAGGGTGGAGCAAGTAGTGTTGGATCCTTTGTTTCCTTGGAGAGCAACTGAAAGGCAGCTCAAACATATTATGGGCTTTAATCCTCCGGTGTTCTCGTGGACGGGAACCCCATCCCAAGCTGAGGATTGACTCTCCCGAGTAAAGAGAGTATTGACACCTACTGAAACGGAAGTGTGCCAGATGACCACCATAGATACGTTCCTGTTGGACGGAGATGCAAGGCTATGGTGGGAAGGTTTGGAGTTACATCACTTGAGGGGAAGACAATTTACAGACATCTCGATGGATGAATTTTCGAGACTGTTCTTAGCAAGGTACCTTCCATAGGCTCAGAGGATTACATTGGAGAATGAATTCCAGAGGTTGACGCAAGGGGAGAGTAGCGTGGACGAGTATCTCCATGAATTTACACGATTGGGTCGGTATGCTAGCTCTACTTTCGCTGATTAGGAGCGTAAGACAAACCGATTCTATGAAGGTCTGAGGGATGACCTAAGGCTACTGCTCTCGGGGCCTATGGCGCAGGGCTTCTTGACCCTTATCAATACTGCCCGATCATTGGAAAAGGATCTGAGGAATGTGAAAATGAAGAGAGACTCTGGGGCTAAGAAGACAGAGTTCAATATGCTGACTAATTCAAAGTCTGGTTATTATAAGTTCAATAAGAAGGCTATGACTTCAGGTTCGGCCCCTTCTTCCGGTGGTTCGCGGGCAACTACAAGCCGAATCTCGAGTGCATGCTATAACTGTGGGAAGCTGGGACATTTTGCCAGAGAGTGCTGGAGCATACGTCCAAAGTTCGAGAGGAAGTCGGGAGCAACCTATGAGGAGAAGGTTAAGGTGGTGGAGTCAACCACATATCATTATGATCCGGCTCAACCTAGAGTCTATAATCTTGGACAGCAGGAGGCCATAAAGCAAGTGGATGTGGTGACAGGTACGGTTTAAATTTATAGCAAGTTAGTTTTAAATACTTGTTACCTTGAGCGTGTTACCTTACCACTGCTTGTATAGGCTTTGTTTTGATTTATGATAAACCAGTAAGAGCACTATTTGATACGGGAGCTTCGTACTCCTTTTTGTCCAAAGGATTTATATCATGCATTAGAGTACCTTCTTCGATGGCAAAGGACAAACTGGATGTGTTGTTGCCGAATGGGTGTTTGATGCGCGCGGATAGAGTCTGTGGCATAAAGATTCGTATTGTGAGTCAGGAGTTTGATTTGCAAGCATCGTTACTGCCGCTGGTGGAGTTTGACGTGATATTTGGTATGGAATTGCTCTCGGAGCAGCAATCATATATTGATTGCAATCGTAAGGAGGTTAAGTTGTGAACTGGTCATGAGACGACGTTTGCGGGTTTGAAAGGTTCGAGCAAGACTTTGATGTCTGCTCTTCAGGTGGATAAGGAGGTTCGTGCTGATGCAGAGCTGTTCTTGACGCTAGTGGAGGCTTCGAAGCCTAAGCCTACTTTAGACACCATCCTAGTGGTATCCGAATACCCTGATGTGTTCCCTGGCGATCTCCCTAGAGCCCCACATCAGTGGGAGATAGACTTCACAATCGAGCTAGTGCCAGGTGCAAGACCTGTGTCACGCTCTCCGTATTGGCTAGCGCCTAAGGAGATGGCGGAGTTGAAGGTATAACTTCAAGATCTTTTGGAACAGGGTTATGTGCGTCTAAGTTCATCGCCTTGGAGCGCACCGGTCCTTTTTGTGAAGAAGAAGGATGGAAGTTTGCGGCTTAGTATTGATTATCGAGAGCTAAACAAGTTGACGGAGAAGAACAAGTACCCGATCCCAATAATTGATGATCTGTTTGATCTGTTAGTTGGGTCAACAGTGCACTCAAAATTATATCTTAAGTCTGGGTATTATCAGCTGAGGATAAGGGAAAGTGATATCCCCATGACAACGTTTAGTATGATATACGGGCATTATGAGTTTATGGTCATGCCGTTTGGGCTGCCTAATGCGCCATCAGTGTTCATGGATCTGATGAACAGGACTTTCAGGGAGTACCTAGACCACTTTGTGTTTGCCTTCATAGACGATATATTGGTGTACTCGTAGAGTGAGGAGGATCACTTTAAGCATCTGCATTTGGTGTTGGAGACGCTGAGGAGGAATCAACTGTACGCCAAGTTCTCCAAATGCGATTTTTGGTTGTCCTCAGTAGCGTTCCTTGGTCATATAGTCAGTGGACAGGGAATTGCGGTGGATCCGGCGAAGATTGTTCCTATATGAGAGTGGCATGTGCTGTCTATGGTAGCTGAAGTCCGGAGTTTTTTGGGGCTTGCCGGGTATTATAGGTGCTTCGTAGAGAACTTCTCGCATATAGCGTTACCCCTCACGTCTCTAAAGAGGAAAGAACATAAGTTTTTTTGGACGCCGGAGTGCGAGCGAGCTTTTGAGGAGTTGAAGAGTCGGTTGACCACGGCGCCTGTGCTGAGTTCGCTGAGTGGGACCGAAGGCTTTGAAATCTACAACGATCCTTCAGGCATTGGATTGGGTTGTGTCCTACTGCAGCATGGACGTGTGATAGCCTATGACACTCATCAGCTGAATGTGCATGAGAGGAATTTTCAGGTCCATGACTTGGAGTTAGCGGCCGTGATATTTGCCCTAAAGCTGTGGAGGCATTACTTGTACAGGGTGAAGGTCGATATCTATACCGACCACAAGAGCCTGAAGTACTTGTTGGATCAGAAGGATCTGAACATGCAACAGTGAAGATGGATGGAGTTTCTGGGGGACTACACATTCAAGATTCATTATGTGTCTGGGAATGGCAATGCGGTTGCAGATGCGTTGAGTCGCAGGGCCCCAACTCAAGCCAACTGGCTGTCGATTCATGACGACCATTTGGTTCGGGAGTTGGAGGCGTTGGAGATCTCTTATGTAGACAAGAAGACTAGTGCCAAAGCGCTATTGAACTGGACAGATGTTCAGTGTGACCTGGCTGATCGGATTCGGCAGGCTCTGGATTTGGATGGCTGTTGGAGAATGCGTTCCACGTTTCATGGTTTGCTAATAACAAATCTTATTTGTATTTGATATTTAGATGTTTTTGGTGTGCAGATAACACAGGTCTATATCTACTATCTTTTTGGTGCTGAATCGGACCAGAATTGAACTGGGAGATATCGCCAGGCGATATTGAGTATCACCAATAGGCGATTGCACCACTCGACGCATTTCTGCTCGACACTCAATGAAAGCGTGGCTTCCGTTATTTCGCTATCGCCTGACGACAATATCCGGTATTGCTCGGCGATAGTGCACGATTCGGCGCTCGACATTTATGCGATGCGAAAATGAAGAGTTCATGGGCCACGTGGTAGCGGTTACCGCTAGCGCTGGTTGGCGATACCTAGTTTTGAAAGGCGATAGCGCCCGAGAATAAAGGCCTTTCATTTTTTGAGGAAATCACGAATATCATTAACTGGAGTGTATTTTCCCTGCATAGACGTTTCAGAGTGCTCCAGAACTCAGAGATACTCCATACTCTCAAGAAGGTCAAAAGTGCGAAAGATTGATGGCACGTGCGAAGCATTCGAAGCATATCTAGCAAGGATTCGTCAACATCTTCAGCACATTGTTTGAAGGGAGTGTCTAGCCTAAAGTGTTCAAGTTATTTTTGTTCTTTCTTTTACTTTCTCATTGTAATCAGTAGAGAAATCACCGCCTTATGCGTGGCGTCTAGGTCTTGTGTGGCTTAGGAGAGAATCGCTGCCTTGTGAGTGGCGTCCAAGTCCTCGTGTGGCTTAGGGAGATATCATTACCTTGTGTGCAGCGTCTAGATCGTGTTTAGATCTAAGGGGAGGCTATTAGCAAGATCTAGGAAGAGATACGCTTTAGCCTGCCGGTTCTTGGTAGAAGAACCGGCGAAAACACTAGCAAATTATTTATTTCATGAGCCTTTGTCTCTAGCTCTATGGACACTTTCTATTCAATTTATCTCTTTTGAAATATATCATTATTGTTTTTAGCTAGTATACATTTGCACTCTTCATTTATATTGTTGTTATTCATCTAGTAAAGTTTGTTTAATTTTTGAGAAAAATTAAAGGAACCCTTATTCACCCCCCTCTAAGGGCGTCGCAAGATCCAACACTTGGTATCAGAGCAAGGTTACTCCAAAATTGGTTTCACCACCGAGAGTAATGGCGCAAAACACTCACGCATTTTCTGAGGGGAAAGGTATTAGTAGACCTCCCTTATTCACAGGCACCGACTATAACTATTGGAAATCACGAATGTGATGCTTTCTAATAGCTCTAGACATTGACGTTTGGGGCATGGTAGAAACATGCTACACTGCTGCTATAACTATAGTAGGAAGTGTCTCTATGGAAAAACCCAAGGACAAATGCGATGAAGCAGATAAGTTTTGATGTAAAAATATCGCTAAGGCAATGAACGCGTTATTTTGTGTGTTAGATAGGACTAAATTTACCCGTATTTGTGCATGTGATACTGCATATGATATTTGGAATCTTTTTGAAGTTACTCATGAAGGAACATCGCAGGTAAAGGACTCAAAGCTTTTCCAGCTAGAATCAGAGTTTGAGAAGTTCAAAATGGAGGTTGATGAGGATGTAGATTCCATGTACACAATGTTTAGCAAGATAGTAAACGATTCAGGGATCCTAGGGAAGAATTTCTCAAATGGAGATTTTGTGAGGAAAATACTTAAATCTCTTCCCCCGAAGTTTAATCCAAAATTGACTTCCATCTCGGAGTCACACGATCTAAAGTCTCTCCAAATGGAGAATCTGATAGGCAACTTGAAAACCCATAAAGTAGAGTTTAGGATTCAACAACAAGAGTATAGCTTGGAGCTAAGAAAGAAAACTTTGGCATTGAAGTCCAAGAAGAAAGAGGAAAGCGAGTCCGACGAAAGTGACGATGAGGATGAAGAAAGCTTATTTGTGAAGAAATTCAGGAGATTCATGAGAAATCCTGAAAGAAGAAATTCTTTCAAGAAATTTTTCAAGAGGCAAGAATCTGGGAATAGAAAAGGAAAAGCCTAAGCTGATGGAGAGGATAACGATGATAGACCTCCGCCTGAGTGGAATCACTGCAGGAGAATTGGGCACATAAAGAGCAAGTGCCCAAAGTATCTGAAAAAGCTGAAGGAGAAGCGACACAGAAAGAAAGATAAGAAGAATGTTCTGAAGGCAGAGATATGGGATGAAGCCACTTCTGAGGAGTCAAGCGGTTCAGGGTCCGAAACAGAAGAGGAGGCCAACATGTGCTTGATGGGAAAGAGCGTTTCATCACATGATGAAGGAAGTAGTGTCCAGAGCGACACTGAGATAACTCCTGAAACTTATGATGATTTATATTCTGAATTTTTGAGAACTTGCAAGTATTTAGATAAGAAACTGCATGAAATTAAATTGATTAAATCTGAAATAAAGTATTATTTAAAGAAAATAAAAAACTAAAAAATGAAGTAAAAGTTCTTGGGAAGGAGAAAGCGACTTGTCAAGAGGATTGTCCCTCCTTGACAAAGATAGTAAAGCTTGAGAAAGATCTCTCTAGGACTCAGACTCGGGTTGAAACTCTTACAAAAGAGAAAGAGGCCTTAGAGAGATCTCTAAAGTTTTCTCAATCTCAAGTGGAAGGTAGCAGGAAGTCCTTCGAAAACCGTTGCGGCACCATAGTTGCCGAAAATAATGTATTAAGAGGACAAGTCCGTAATTTAGAAATGGCCACTAACAAATTTAGAGTGGGCCAAAAATCTCTAAATATGATTTTGGGAAACCAGTACTATGGTTCTCAAAAATTCGGACTTGGATACTCTCCTGAGCACTATCGCCCAGCGATATCCACTATCGTCGGCGATAGGAAAAATTCCAGGAAAGGGTCAAAATCTGATTTTCATATTAAAAACAATAAACCCCATGGCCCTGTAGCTTCCAGCAAAGGGTCAAAATTTACTTTAAAGAATCCGTCGACTTCTTTCATCATGTGTGCCAAATGTTATAAGTTTGGTCACACAACACATACTTGTAAGATGACCGGATACTGTTTAGTCAAACAAATCTGGGTGCCTAAGGCTTCCACCTATTCTATGGGAGGAACCACTTGGGTAGCCGAATCTTTGCTCTCATCCTCTTTCTAGGTGTGTTGGCAGGCTAAGGACAAAGAAGACGTGTGGTACTTGGACTCAGGGTGTTCCAAGCACATGACAGGCAATAAATCAAAGTTCCTTAGCTTGGAGATGAAGAAAGGAGGAGTAGTTACTTTTGGAGACAACGGAAAGGGAAAAATCATCAGCATTGGAGTAGTAGGTAACAAATCATTTACTATCTCAAATGTTTTGTATCTTAAAGGTTTGAAGCATAATTTAATTTCGATAAGTCAATTATGTGCTATTGGCTTAAACGTTATGTTTGACTCATCCTCAAACCTATACAAAATTTTAACTCTAAAACAAATGATGTTGTTATTACTGCTCCTAGATTTCAAAATATTTACATGATTAGATTTAATGATTTGTCACATTCTTCATTAGAGTGTTTTATTTCTAAAAATGAGGAGTTAGATTTGTGACATAGACGTCTTGGACATTCTAGTTCCAAGCTAATTATAAAATTATCTCAAAATAAACTTGTTAAAGGCTTACCTTTTTTGCATGGAAATTTATCATCTTTATGTTCACCATGTCAAAAGGGAAAATTTACAAAGTATTCTTTTAAAAAAATATATCGTTTCCACCACTAGGCCTTTAGAAATTAATACATATGGATTTATTTGGTCTTGTTAATACACTAAGTCTAGGTGGCAGAAAGTACACTTTTGTTTTGATTGATGATTTCTCTCGTTTTAGTTGGACAATTTTCTTATCGTCTAAATCTGATGCATTTTTAGAATTTTCCAAATTATGTTTACGTATTCAAAATGAAATGGAGTTAAAAATAAAATGCATTCGTTCAGATCATGGAGGTGAATTTTATAATGAGAAATTTGTTTCTTTTTGTAATGAGTTAGTAATTAAACAGGAATTTTCTGCTCCTCATACACCTCAACAAAATGGTGTGATAGAAAGGAAAAATAGAACTTTGCAAGAACTAGCTCGCACTATGCTATCTGAATACAAATTACCTCAATCATTTTGGGCCGAAGCTGTTAGTACTGCTTGTTATGTTATTAATCGTGTTATGCTTTGACCCCTCTTAAAATTAACACCTTATGAGTTATATTTTCAAAAGAAACCGAATGTGTCTTACTTTAAAGTTTTTGGTTGCAAATGTTTTGTTTTGAAAACTAAGGATAATTTAGGCAAATTTGATGAAAAGTGTGATGAACGTATTTTTATTGGTTATTCTTCAACAAGTAAAGCTTATAGAGTTTACAATAAAAGGACTAAAGTGGTTGAAGAATCGATACATGTTAAATTTGATGAGTTTTTTCCTTATGTAGAAGCTAATAATACAGATAAAGATGAAGAGTTATCCCCTCTACAAAGGGTGGATGACGATGAAAACTTTGGAGACAAAGATGAAGAAAAAGGAGTCGAACAAGAAGAAGAAGAAGAGCAAGGATACGTGCCTCCAAGCAAACTAAGATTCTCAAAAGAATATCCCCAAGATTTGGATATTGGAGAACCATCAAGAGGGGTAAGTACTCGTTCATCCATATGTGAGTTATTTTCGAATATGTGCTTTATTTCTGATATAGAACCTAAAAGCATTAAAACTGCTTTAAATGATAATTTTTGGTTTTTAGCTATGAATGACGAGCTTAATCAATTTGAATGCAATAAGGTTTGGAAGTTAGTAGAAAGACCGTCAAATCATCCTGTTGTAGGGGTCGAGTGGATTTTTAAAAATAAACTAGATAGTGAATCTAGGGTCAGTAAGAACAAAGCTAGACTCGTAGCAAAAGGTTATTCACAAATAGAAGGAATAGATTTTGATGAAACTAAAGCACCCGTAGCATGTTTAGAAGCAGTTAGAATATTTCTTGCATTTGCTAGTTTTAAGTAGTTTAAATTATTTCAAATGGATGTTAAAATTGCTTTTCTTAATTGGTATATTAAGGAGGAGGTTTATGTAGAACAACCTCCAGCCTTTGTTGATGTTAGATTTCCTGATCATGTTTTTAAATTAGAAAAAGCCCTTTATGGTATGAAACAAGCACCCCGAGCATGGTATGATAGATTGACTATTTATTTACTAAAGAATGATTACAAAATGGGCAGTGTTGATTGTACTTTATTTGTTAAACATACAAATGATGATCTTATCGTTTTACAAATATATGTTGATGATATTATTTTTGGATCCACAAATGAAAAATTATGTGATAGTGTTATTGAAATTATGAAGAATGAATTTGAAATGAGCTTGGTAGGCAAACTCACTTATTTTCTTGGTTTTCAAATTATTCAAAAGCATGATGGAATTTTTATTTGTCAATCTAAATATATTCATGTTGTTTTAAAAATATTTGAGTTTAAAAATCTAAAACAAGCAAATACCCTCATGAGTGTCTCATTAAATTTAGGAAAAGATGAAAGTGGAATATCCATAGATCAAACATTTTATAGAGGAATGATAAGATCACTATTGTATTTGATTGCCTCTAGACCTGACATTATGTACGTTGTATGTTTATGTGCTAGATTTCAAGCTAATCCCTAAGAGTCTCATTTAAAAGCAGTTAAACGCATTTTTAGATAACTTATAGGCACATCAAAATTACGTTTGTGGTATCCTCATAACGATACATTTATATTACATGGCTTTTCTGATTCTGATTATGCTGGTTATTCCTTAGATCGTAAAAGCACCAGTGGCACCTGTCACTTTCTTGGCCCTTCACTTATCTCGTGGTCGAGTAGGAAACAGAATTCTATTACTCTATCCACCACTGTGGCCGAGTACATGGTGCTAGGTAGTTGTTGTGCACAAGTTTTATGGATGAAGCCAACTATAGAAGATTTTGGAATAGTTCATGAAATAATTGAATTGAAGTGTGATAATAAAAGTGCAATTGACTTAACATATAATCCAGTTCATCATTCTAGGTCCAAACACATTGATGTATGTCACCATTTCATAAGAGACCACATAAAACAAAAGACGATCAAAGTCAATTTTATAAGCACTAATTCACAGCTTGCGGATATTTTCACAAAACCACTTCCAGATTCCCGTTTTTCATTATTACGATTAGAACTAGGAATTCTAGACCTTTCAAATTAATAGATTACCATCGCAAGCAAAAAAAACATAATTAAATTGTTAACATCATGAACATTAAGCCAAATTAAAAATTACATAACCCATAAATGGAAACACAACATACCGAGTCTTATATTATTACAAAAGCACAATATCACATCTAAATTCCCACATAACATTACATCTTAAATAGTTACTGAAATTGAAGAAAATTCACGGTCGTCGGCGACAGTGACTGTCGCCAGACGATAGCGGCAAAATTTCCAACCATCCCGAAATCTTCAAAAATTTCTGATGTCACCCGCACTGGTCTCTCCTTGGTCATCTGCCGAACTGTGCTTGCTACTCCGCGTCTGACGTGCTCTGCGGGTAGATGTACGAGGCGGTTCCATGACCGGATCTTCCCATTCTGCCGCCTCTGCTGGAGTGGGCTTCCACTTCAAACTTTTTGTCAGAAATTAAAAAATTTCTGAATTCCCAAGAAATTTTTCTTCACATCCCTCTTGTGTTCTTTGAACGACTATCGCAAGTCGTCCAACCCTTCTCGCAATAATCCACCTCTAGGAATTGGTGGGTTTCGGATAGTGGACACCGGTTCACTCCTCCTTGATGACCCTCCTCGTGTTGATCGGCCGATCGAAGGTGTTCCTCTCGTCAAATATATAGATGGTATACAATCATTAAAGTACAAATCTGGGTCAATCGAAGTATATTTCTTATATAAAATACGTTGGATGACAGCTCCAAGTGGTAGTGTGTTCAGTATCTTCCAAGTAGGACTCTTCAATCTAAATGCATAACGTACTATCGAAAGAACAAAATCCGCCACGTGAAACGGCTCCCGCTCCAAAATCATGTACGTTACATAACTAAGTTGAGCCGTTATCTTTCGTGTATCACCGGATTTCAGTAGGACAGTATGCCTCAATATTTCTTGCACAAGTCGTGCATCTTCCGTAAGCGTGGCCGTAGATTGAATTAACATTTTGATGGATTTTCCATGCAAAACCATATTCAATAATGTCCAATCCCTATCCTTCTGATATTTCTCTACTACATCTAAAGTGTTTTCATGCTCAATTAACCCAAACTCATCTCTCAGATTATAATGGGTTATTTCTACCGCCAGTCCTTGAATTTTCGATCGTACTCCGCCATTCAATTCCGTGAACCCCGAATCTTTGAGATAGTTATAAAATTCTCTAATCAGTACAAAGGAGAATGTATCTGGAATAATAATCGACATTATTCCAGCCATTGGTAACAAATCATGGATATGTGCATGACGGGCTGGGTCAAATTCGATCACCCGTCTGATTCCTATGTTAGCATTTTATATTCCCAGAAATGTTTGATCAGAAGAATATGAGTCACTCCCTGTGTTTCTTCGTGCTTTGGAACTGGAAGTCATTCCTGAATATCAATATTTGTTTTCAGAAACAAAAAAAAAATTGATATCGCCGGCCGGCGACACCCACTTTCGTCGGGCGATAGCCAAAAATGGTTTTTCTCCATTTCCAACTTCAGATCTGGTTTCCACCTCATCCCAAACACCAGATTTGCAAGTTCCTTTTCTTCAAATTCTCTTACAACCTCTTAGATCCAAGAATCTATGCACTTTTTTACCACTTAAACAAACATAGTTTCTTAAGATCCCCAAACAAATTTTATGCAGTTTAAAACTTGGAAATTTCGACTCTAGTGTTCTATGCTACACTATCCTAACCATAAGGTCCATAAAAATCCAAAGATTTAAAGCAAAAATTCAAGTTTCATACCTAGGTTTTAGGTTTTCGTCGATTTTTGCTCCGCCTTCTGCGACCTGGCTTCAGGAAAAATGTTTGGTTTGCTGCCTTTGACTGATTGAGCCCGTTTTTATCCTTTTGACACGATCGCCGACCGACGATACCCGGTATCGTCCGACAATAATGGCTTTTTGCTATTTCTTCAAATTGTCTTCCTGACTCAGATTTAGGCCAGGTGTAATGTTTTTTTTTATTTTTCTTATAACTTGGTTCTCTAGTTCACCATTCTTATATCTGTTCTACATACTTCAGTACTAGTGTTCTTAAACTCGTGAAATTGTTTTCGAATGCCTCTAAGTATGAGAAATATTTTAGTTATGATAATGTTATTTCACTCACGGCTGTGCAAATCTTCGTATGAATCCATCTTGCAACATGTGAATTGTGAATGTTCTACCATAACCGCTAGTGCTGCATGCGTTCTGCTCCTGCTTTATCCTAGTTTGGTACAGTGCACCCCAATATTAAATTATTTTGTATGCTCTCACAAGTGAATTCAGACTCCTTTGTTCAGCCAAAGATAAAAAACCTGTGATTAACAAAAGTGCATGATCCCAAAAGTGCAAACCTTTGGTGATATGTTTCACACAACAAAAAAACAAATAATAAAGGGCTGACAAGGAACCTCCACCAAGCACTACTTACCCTCTTGATAAGTCTTCATAAGCATTGTGAGGTTGAGCACCTTGAAAAGAATTGTAAAGTGACTTGTGCAAATATTTACATGGATAATTTCCTTATTATGTGCTCTAAACTCTTGGGTACGAGTATAGCTCCGTATGTCCAACTCTATGTTATGTTTGTTTTTTAACATTCTCGTGTTCATGTATTTGTACGACTCTGCATACGTATTTCCAACACCACATCACATGTAGCCTTTTAATATTCATATGAAAACATGGAAAAATTAAACACGTAAACATAATAAAGGGGGAGATCACATGTAATTAAACACGTAAAGATAATTTAGGGGGAGATCACATGTAGGGCGAGTGTTTCATCCTGGAGCAATTTGTGCACATACACATGCTTCGTCTTGATTCTCAATTTGGGTGGACCTTTTTAACATTCATGATTTCTTTCTTAATGGATTTTTTATTATCAAAAGGGGGAGATTGTTGGAGCATGCGTTCCACGCTTTATGGTTTGCTAATAACAAATCTTGTTTGTATTTGATATTTGGATGTTTTTGGTGTGCAGATAACACATGTCTATATCTAATATCTTTTTGGTGCTGAATCGGATCAGAATTGAACCGGGGGATATCGCCAAGAGATATTGAGTATCGTCGATAGGTGATAGCACCACTCGACACATTTTCGCTCGACACTCGATGAAATCGTGGTTTCCATTTTTAATTACAAATCATGGCCATCTGTTTCCTTCCTTTGTGATCCAAGGGTGCTGGCCAATCCTGGCAGTGTTTAACCCGGGGATAGGGTTTAGAAACACTCATTTCCTCCAAGCTTTCTCTTTCTAAAGTTTTAGAGAGAGGGGAGAGCAAGGAAGAAGAAGGAGGAGAGAACCGGCCGCCGGTGGAGCTTCAGAGCCCCAAATCGCAAGCTGAGTTCGGATCTACGGAGGAGAGGACGTTGCGGTGCTTTTCATCGACATAGATCTTCATGGCGCTGAAGAGGAATGCTAGGGTAATGATTCTTATCTTTGACATGTAAGTCCTCTTTTCCCTTGCATAGGAAGCCCGCTCCCTCGAGTTTGCGGTGAGTGTAAGGTGTTCCTTCTGGTAGACATGAATAGTCCCCATTATTTTGCATGTAGAGTCCATAATCGAGAAATGGACATAGGCATGATGTGTGAAGCCTACCCAGACAAGTTGGTCTGGATCGGTGATGTTGCAGTGCATGAATGGTCGGAGAAGACCCCACGTCGATGGTTGTTTTTCGGGTTTTCTACGCGGTAGATTGCAACAGGGAACCTTGGGGACTAACTCCAAGGTGCACCCGGAAAACTGGGTAGATGCGTTATTCTGTCATCATGGTGGCCTGGTAGTCAACTTGCATATAACTGGGTTATGTAAAGTGTGTGATCGATTTGGGAATCAGGAAAGCTTGACCCGCACATATGGCTTAAATTGACGTTGCGGTGTGAGCAACGGGTTAGGAGGAACCGTACCCTCTCTATGTCATTCTGTACAATCGACCTAAAGTACGTGGGACTTGCCATTGACATAGATGGAGGGTCTTAGGCAGTGGCCATAAAGACTATAATGCTCATGAGAAATTGCCATCCAAGGGGTGGTGGTGAGACCTCGGACTTTGACCGGGTTCACCGAGAATGTGCCCTGAGAGCACGGGGTGTGTGGTCATGTGAGCCTACGCATGTGATGATGTGTAAATTCTCTATTATATGGCTATGCTAATAAAGTGCAGGGAAGGAGCATCGCCTCCCCGAGTTTTGGGGCGTGATCGTTATAATTTGTTCAGCATAGCAGACTGTTGCTTTTGTTTGACACCGCTTCGGTGGATTGTTGCTTGCAGGTGCTTCGGAGCCGAGTGGCAAATATCGGGCAAAAGCCCTTGTTGTTGAGTCGGCCATCGAAGGCCTAATTATGAGTGTTTTCGTTTATTCTCATGTATGACCGGCCTGCGTGCCGAGATTTGGAAGACACTTATATTTGAATAAACTGTTGTGAGGCCATAAGGCCAATTACTTGTGTATTTGTACGTTCATTCATGTTAGGTTTTTGTAGTGGACATTTATGCTGTTGGCTGGGTTCTTAATATGCAACTTTTAAATTGCTTTTGCTATAATGTACTATGTGTAGGACGTTGGTTATTGGTAGGATGGTTCCATTGCGTAACCTTTTGGTATGTCTGTGGTATATGGTGTCGGGCCCCAGCCGGACCTACTGCTATATGCTATGCGACGGATAGGGGTGTAACATCTTGTGGCTCTTGGTGATAGAAGCCCTATTAAGGACATAACATGCAGTGTTAACTGTCTTAACCCAGAAGTATTCTAAGAATGATGAGTCACTTAACAAGGTTCTACCAGCCTCTATGATAGTCCAATTTTTCCTCTTAGCAATCCCATTTTACTGGGGTATTCTAGGAGAGGAGAATTCTTGATGAATCCCTTGCTCTTCACAGAACCTTGTCATGCACTCAGATTGAAATTCAGTCCCGTTGTCACTTCTAATTTGACCACTGAAATGTTAAATTCATTCTGAATTTGATTGACAAATGTCTGGAAGACATCATGGGTTTCAGATTCTTCCTAAGAAAAAGCACCCAAGCAAATCTGAAAAAGTCATCAACAACCATGTTGGATCCCTAGTAAGATTTGGGCTAGGTTCACTAAGTTAGGATCATATGACCCACAATGTATAACCAGGGTCATGGTTATGTCCTATAGTCTAGGCCAAGTCCTTTGAATCAACATCACATGGACCAGTTATCAACAAGACTGTCACAGACTCAAGACTTAGAGTTTTTCTAAAGACCAAGTGAAATGAGTTTGACGTTTGTCGAACTCAGGTCGACGATAGTCGTGCTCATCTCGACGATCTCAGAGTAAATTCTCTGAGCTAAGCTTGACAAACTTGGTACTCAGGTCGACGAACTTTGGACATTATACTTCAACACTTCAAGATCAGAAAACATCTCTTTATTCTAAGTCCAGAGTCAGACTTTGGTCGACGAACTTGATTCTCATCTCTATGAAATGTGACAGCAATAGCTTGAGTTATCCAGCTGCAGTTAAGTGGTCCTCAGCTCGACGAAACCAATTCTTAGGTCGACGAATTCTGGATACTTCACTTCAACACCTTCATCCAGAAGCATCTGAAATTATTCTAAGTCCAGACATATTTTGCTAAACTTCAGTCGACGAAACCAGATATCAGCTCGACGAACTCCACACATAGAAAAGGCGAAGTTTTTAGAGTATAGTTCTGCTCTCAGCTCGACAATCTTGGAACTCAGCTCGACGAACAGAAGTCATCTGATCGACGAACTCAGCAACTCAGCTCGACGAACTATGAACTCAGCTCGACGATTTCTGTTATCAGTTCGATGAATCCAGACTTAGTTATTTTCCGTCCTTCTGTCCCCTTCTTACTGTAATAATTCCTGAGTAATTAATGCTCAAATATTCTCTGGAATATAACCGTTAGACAGAGCATTGATCATGGTCTTCTCCGAGATTATTGCCTGCCATTTTTCCATGGGACAGTTGGGGAAATAATTCAATGTCGTTTATTCTCAAGGCCATCAGCATTGATTGCAGAGGATTTCAAAATTTCGAAAGACCATTTTTGACAGGAAATATAAAAGATATTTTCTCTCTTCTTCCTATAAATAGATAGAACAAGATACACAATATACAGAGACGACAGATATAGAAAATAGTCAGTCTGAAATAAGAGATTCACTGCTGTCTGTCAACACAGAATTCTGACACAACAAGAAGCCATATTCCTGAAGACCATCAGCTATCTGAAGAAGAAGAACACCTAATAAAAATCAAGAGTCTTCTGTCTTTAACACTCCAGGATACTTCAAAGGACAACTACATCACTATCTGTCAAAGAAGTTCCTGAACAGCTGTTGATCAAGGATGTACTACTGAAGGCCTATCACCCTGAAGCAAGGCTTCTTCTACGTGAACCATTCTATATCTCAGGGGAAGCCTGTGTTAAAATCAAATATCCACCAGTCTTCTCAGTTGTATATTGAGAAAGAGAAGACACAATCATCTCTCACCCCCCACTGTATAAAGGGTTATAACTCCCTTCAAAAGTTATTCCTGGTTTCAAGTCACCTGATCAAAAGACTTGAGGATTGGTTTTTGAGCACCTGATCAAAAGCTCATTGGTGTCAGACACCTGATCAAAAATCTGAGTGGATTCCTACCAGGGTGGTAGAAGAGTGGATGTACCCAAGTTTAGGGGAACCACTATAAATTCTTGTGTTGTCTGGATTGCTCTTTTCTTTTGTTTTTTTGTGTTCTGGTTGTTTGTTAGGACTGCTGTTTTAATTTTGCTCCTACACTAGATTAAATCAGAAGAAAATTTTATAAACCCTGAATACTCTATTCACCAACCCCCTCTAGAGTATTTCTGATCTAACAGCTCACTTTCAATTGGTATCAGAGCTTGGATTCCTTAGTGTACACAAGCTAACCCTGGAACCAAAGATCCTGTGTTAGATCAGATTTCATCTTTTATCTTTATTTTTATTTAGATTATATACACTGTAATGGCACCGAACAAAGACTATGCAAGCACCAGTCCTCCAGTTTGCAACCTAAATAGGTTTTCCATCTGGAAGGCAAGAATCAAATTGTATATGAACTCTATTGATGAAGATATCTACAATTCCATCTTAACAGGTCCTCATCAAGCAACTGCTTCTACATCTACAATAGCCTCAAGCACAAATGCAGTTCCACCACCTGCGTGGATTGAGGCTCAGAAGAAGGCCAAGGTTGCTTATGCCAAGACAATGAACATACTGGCACAGACTATGTCAGATGATACCATCCAAAAGGTTGTTGAATGCACTTCAGCCAAAGCCATCTGGGATTCCCTAAACCAAATGGTGGCTGGATCAGCAGATGAAAGAAAGGATAGGAGATCCAACCTCATATCCTTATATGAGAATTTCAAGAAAGAGGAAGCTGAGTCAGTAGCAGAAATATATAATAGGTTAAGCTCAATCATCAATGAGCTAAAAACCTTGGACAGGGACATCACCCTCACTGAGGTGAATGACAAGATCCTAATGTGCTTCCCAAGCTCATGGGATTCAAGGATCTTGCCTATCAAAGAAGCTAGAAGCCTAAATGAGATATCCACTGAATCTCTATTAGGCAAACTTAAGTCCTATGAACAGCTGATTTAATCCAGGGAGGCAGTTGAGCAGAGAACACCGCCTCCAG
The DNA here is from genome assembly GCA_039583875.1 of Platanthera guangdongensis. Taxonomy (NCBI): domain Eukaryota; kingdom Viridiplantae; phylum Streptophyta; class Magnoliopsida; order Asparagales; family Orchidaceae; genus Platanthera; species Platanthera guangdongensis. Next base: position 147,813,423 of record CM077148.1, on the reverse strand, counting down.
CAAGAAAAGAGCATAACATTGCTTTCAAGGAAGCTGAAGAGACAGAGACTCCCTCAACAAATGAAGAACTCATGAGTCTTTTTGCCAAAAGATTCTATAAGATGGCAAGAAAAGATTTCAGGAGGAAGTCATCCAGACAGGATGACAAACCAAGGTATGATAAAAAACCAACTAAAGAAGTGGTATGCTTTGGTTGCAGGAAAGCTGGACACTTCATCTCTGAGTGTCCAGAGAATCTGAAGAAAGAAAAGAGAAGAGAGAAAGATACCAGGAGACAGCACAACTGCAGACCTTCTTCCAGCAAATACAAGAAGAAGGAGAATGGTTTTGTGGCTGAAACCTAGAGTGAGACTGAAGAAGAATCAACATCTTCTAGCTCCAGTGAAGATGAGGAAGAGGCAAGGGCCATGGAGGTTTGCCTCATGGCAATTGATGCTTCTAGGAGCCATTCAGAAGAAGAGGACTCAAACAATGAAGCAGTTTCAGATTCTGAAGCTGACAAGGTATTATTTTCTTTTGATTACAGTTCTGATTCTTTTAGATTTGAATTTAAAATAATGTGTATAGACTTAATAAACTCAGAAAAGGAGATTAAAACTCTTAGGGAAAAATTAGGAAACCTAGAGAATGTCAACTCTGAAAATAATATGTTAAAAGATGAATTAACCTTAGCTAATGAACAAATAATAATGTTAAAGACTGAGCTTTGTGAGGCTAAACAACTTGAGGAAACTCTTAATGGAATAAGCCTCAAGTTGATGGACATCACAAGCACTGTAAATGCCAGACTCAATGGCAAGCTAGGCTTGGGTGCTTCATTAAGTTTGCCCCACATCCTCAGGAAAAACATACTGACAACCCCAATCAAATTTGTTTTTGCTAAGGGGAAAGAGAAAATAAATCATAAACAAACAATAGAAAATTCCCAAATCAATAGGTCTGAAATCCAAAAATCAGAAAAGCTTAAGTAAAAATAAGGTTCAGCAGAATCCGTCGAACTTAGATCGACAAAATGCAGCCAGTTCGTCGAACCCAGATCGATGAACTCTGAACGAAAACTATAGTTATAATTATTCATCTAACTGTGATCGACGAACTCTGTATGGTTCGTCGAGTAGAGGTCGACGAACGTGGGGCACAGAAAATGAATATGTTCATTCTCTGGGCAGAGATCGACGATCTCAACCCAATTCGTCGAACTCTGGTTGACGAACTCACAGAAATTTGTTGAACCCAAAAAGACTTAAAAGAAATTGTAATTTCAACAGCCACTTTAATAATTCCAGGAAACCATTTAATCCTGTAGCTGATTGGGTTATACCACCTAGGAGATATCAACCTTTAGGATACAAATCCCAACTAGAATTTTCTGTCATTTCTAGCTTTTCATACCAGCAAAACAAAGGACCCAAGGCAACCTGGGTTAAGAACAATTAACTGTATTTCATTATAGGCGAAAAGCTGTCCAAGTGTGAATCAGACTTGGTACTTGGACAGTGGTTGCTCCAAACATATGACTGGCAGCAAGGACATCTTACACAAATACAAGTCCAAGCTTGGGCCAAAGGTTATCTTTGGGGATTCCAAATGTGGCCAGTCAGAAGGTTTTGGAGAAGTGAATATTGGAGCTGTTACTTTCAAGAAAGTAACTTATGTCAGAGGACTCAAGCTAACCTCATCTCCATAAGTCAGTTATGTGATGAAGGTTATCAGGTACACTTTAACTCATCTTCTTGTATTATTTATAATAAGGAAAATCAAACTGTTTTAATTGGAAATAGACAAAGTAACATATATTTAGTTGATTTTCTATCTGCCAATTCTGATATCTACTTAATATTACTAGTAATCAGAATGATTTATGACATAAAAGGCTAGGTCATATAAACTTGAAAAATATTGCTAGGCTATCAAAAGACAACCTTGTGAGAGGTTTACCTTCTGGTCCCTAAAAGAAGGAAGGCCTTTGCAGGGCTTGTCAACTAGGTAAGCAAACTAAATCTAGTTTTAAATCTGTTAATAAAAGTGATTCACCTAGGATTTTGTATTTGCTACACATGGATCTCTTTGGACCCATTGCTGTACAAAGCTTAGGAGGGAAATCCTACACTATAGTTATTGTGGATGATTTCTCCAGGTTCACTTGGGTATCCTTTCTGAAATCTAAGTCAGATACCTTTAAGGTTCTTACGGATTTTCTCAGGACCATACAGATTGAGTTCTCTACTCATGTTGCATTGATCAAAAGTGATCATGGCACAGAGTTTGAGTCTTTTCTTATGCATGAGTTCTGTGAGAAGGAAGGTATCAGGCATTGCTTCTCAGCTCCTAGAAGTCCTCAACAAAATGGGGTAGCTGAAAGGAAAAATAGGACACTCATTGAAGTAGCAGGTACATTGCTTGCAGATGCTTACATGCCCCTAACCTTTTGGGCAGTGGCTGTGAGCACAGCAAATTATGTCCTGAATAGGAGTTTAATTCATACACTAAAGAATAGGACTCCCTATGAATTACTTAAAGGAAAGAAACCTAAAATCAATTATTTTAAAGTATTTGGATGTATATGTTATATTCACAATAACAACAAAAGATATCTTAGAAAGTTTGAGGCCAAAGCAGAAGAGAGAATTTTTCTAGGATATTCCCAAGTAAGCAAAGCCTATAAGATTTTTCATAAATCATCTCTAAAAATTGAAGAGTCTATCCATGTTACATTTGATGAAGCTAACATGTCTTGCAAGGAGAAAGAGATTTCTACCAAAAGCAATTTGCAGGTACATCACTTGTGTGAGAATTTGGATGGACTAAACCTTACCCAAGAGGTTCCAACACATCCTTCTCCACAAGTCAATGAAGATAGTGAATATGAAGGCACTAAAGGGATTGATATTCCTCCAACAGCAAACATAATTCCACAAGAGGAATTAGTTCCTAATGCTGTTGCAGAACCAACTCCACCCACTGATCTTGTCACACTAAGGGGTCACCCCAGATCTCAAGTGATTGGAGACATATCAGTAGGTGTACAGACCAGGCATCAACTCAACCAAGATTTGATGCATGCCTATTTTCTCTCTCAGGTTGAACCTCTATCCATCCATGACGCTGAGCAAGATCCCCACTGGATCATTGCAATGCAGGAGGAATTAAATCAATTTGAGAGATGTAGAGTTTGGGATTTGGTTCCAACACCCCATGACTATCCAGTCATTTGAACCAAATGGGGATACAAAAATAAATTGGATGCACAAGGTACAATAGTGAGGAACAAGGCTAGGCTTGTTGCTCAAGGATACACGCAATAGGAAGGAATAGATTATGACCAAACCTTTGCACCTGTGGCAAGGTTAGAGGCAATCAGAATATTCCTGGCCTATGCAGCCTACAAGAGATTCAACGTGTATCAGATGGATGTGAAGAGTGCATTCCTGAATGGAGTACTTAAAGAAGAGTTTTATGTTGAACAACCTCCAGGTTTTGTCTCTCCAACTCACCCTTATCATGTTTTCAAATTGCATAAAGCTCTTTATGGTCTCAATCAAGCTCCAAGAGCTTGGTATGAGACCCTAGCTAGCTTTTTGATAGAGCATAAATTCATTAGAGGCATAGTAGATAGAACACTTTTCACTAGGAATCATAAGGATCAAATATTATTAGTGCAAATATATGTGGATGACATTATATTTGGGTCTACTGATTCCAAATTATGCAAGAGGTTCTCTGACCTCATGCATTAAAAATTTGAAATGAGTAGCATGGGTGAGCTTTCCTACTTCCTTGTTCTCCAAGTGAAGCAGTTACCTGATGACATCTTCATCTCTCAAGCTAAGTATGCTAAAGAGCTTACAAAGAAGTTTGGGTTGGTTGATGCTTCAGTAAAGAAAACACCTATGGCTACTAATGCTGTGATTGACTCTGATGCACATGGGAAACCTGTGGATCAAAAATTATATAGGGGCATTGTTGGGTACCTACTATATCTAACTACAAGCAGACCTGATATCATGTTTGCCACATGCCTTTCTGCTAGGTTCCCAGTGAACCCTAAGGAATCTCATCTAATTTTCTTAAAAAGAATTTTGAGATATATAAATGGTTGTCTTAGTCTAGACCTATGGTATCCTGCTGAGTCAGAATTTGATTTAACTGGATATTCAGATGCTGACTTTGCTGGATGTAGGGTTGATAGAAAATGCACCTCAGGGACTTGTCAGTTCCTTGGTATGAGGTTGGTATCTTGGTTTTGCAAGAAACAGTCTTCTGTATCCCCCTCAACTGCTGAAGCAGAATATATTGCAGCAGGCAGTTGTTGTTCTCAGATGCTGTGGATCCAAAACCAACTCCTAAATTATGGTCTCAACTTAAATAATTCAACTCTCTTTTGTGATAACACAAGTGCTATAGTAATAACACAAAATCCAGTCCATCACAGTAGGACTAAGCATATAAACATTAGGCATCACTTCATTAGAGAGTGTGTAGACAAAAACAAAATTAATATTGTCTATATCTACACTAATTTACAAAGAGCTGATATATTCACCAAACCTCTGGATGAGAGAAATCACTTATTCTTTATAAATCAGCTTGGAATGATCAATGGAGAAGACTTAGTTTAGTTTCTGTCTGCACTCAACGAATTATCCAGCATTCGTCGAACGGAGCTCGACGAACTAGGGAAAGTTCGGGAGATATTCGTCGAACTAATGTCGACGAACTCTCTATGAGTGAGGTTGTTTTCATCGAACGGAGATCGACGAATCCACTTCAAAAAAGTTTCATCGAACGGAGCTCAACGAAATGTCTTCAACTCTTCCAGCTGAGCTCGACAAATTATTTCACTATCAATTATTTCGTCGATCTCAGGTCGAAGAATTTCTTATTTTTTGTGGAACGGAGTTTGTCGATTCATATTCCAGAAAATCTTATAATTAGGTTTTCTTCGACCTCCGTCCCACTCTTTCTGTTCCCTTTGCACTTGATCGCTGTTTTTCTCTCTTGCAGGTGATTTCATGGCGATTCAAGCAGGAACCTTAGCTACAATGAAGTTCGACACCGGCTTCGATGTTGACTTCGACTCATTTCAACACTCAGACTCGATCTTTTTACATATTCTGGAACTTCTAGAAGAACATAAACTGAAGAACCTAATGACAACCAGGATCAAACTGTCTGGAACACAGATTAGAGAATGGGTCTACACTTCATCAACATCAGCAGAGAATACCCTGACAGGAACAATTGCGGGTAATGCTATAACTCTCTCTCACGCAGTATTAACTGAAATTTTTGAATTGAACAATGAAGAAGAACCAGAAATAGATTCTGAAGAATATGATATGATGTTAAGTTTGATGGGCTATGCTAGATATAATCCCCATAAACTGTTGAAGAAACATTTATCTGCAGAATATAAATTTCTGGCAGATATTGTTGGGAAAATCTTGTTAGGCAAACACACTACCCATGACTACATTACCAGGCATCAATTTTTGGTCATGTGTGCAGTGGTAAATATGAAACAAGTCGACTGGGCTCAGATTATATTTGATCTAACAAAGAAAAAGAACAATAAGAAGGAAGTCTGTTTTGGAAGAATCCTAGGGATCTTCCTGAAGGAGGAGGCTGCTGAATCACTGGTCTCCCCGACCATATTCATTAATGCCAGCAAGAGGCTCACTTGTGCCTTATTTGCCAGGTGGGAGAGGACTATATCCAAGCCATCCAAGGCTTCAACCTCTTCCACCCCAGCTTCTGAAAGCACAAGGGATGTTAGAGCCACTCCCTACCCTGCTGATGAGATCATCCACACACCTCCATCACTTCCAGCAACTCAACAACAATCACCCTCCACAGTTCATACTCCCTCTCTTCAACCACATCCACAACTCCAACAACAACTCCAACAAGTTCATGTTCCTACTACAATTACATCTTCTGCCACCTCTCCACCCCTAGATCTTACCAACATCCCCTCATCTCCTATTCAGGACTATCATCAACCCTCCTCTTCTCCAACACCACCTTCATCTCCTCTTCCACCACACTTATCCTTCATACCATCCTTCAATCTCCTGACATCTCCTCCCAATACTCCTCCTCATCTAAATCAATCCATGCAGGATGACTCCATGCAAGATGTCATCCCCCATCCTCACCAACATCTAGCATCCCTCCAATTATTTCCCCTCAACCACCATCTGTAATTCCATCTATCACTTCATCACTGGATCCCTCCACCATCTCATCTGTCTTTACTCTCATCACACTCCTCCTCAAAACTCTAATAGCAGAGGCCATTACACCTCTTGCTACTTCCATCTCTACCCTATCTGCTCAAATCTATGCCCTTTCTGCTGCGCCCTCTTCATTTAGGGGCCTGGCTCCAGTTGATACTGCAACCAGGCAGGGGGAGATGCTTGATGAAGAAGCTGTAGTAGCTCAAGTAGCAGCAGTCTCAGTTTCAGTTTCAGCAGCTCCAGCTCCAGCAGATGTAGAGGCAGTAACAACAGCAGTAGATACAGAGCTTACAGATACAGATTTAATTGATTTATTTCAGTTTATTGAGACTGACATGGATATGGAAGATGCAGTCCCAGAAGAGTTAATTACTGCTGGTGATTTCATTTTAAATCCCACAGTAGATTTGGTTAATTTGTTAAGCATTTTGATACTGCATACTTGAGATTCTTTCCAGCTGAGTATATTAAGCCATCTTTGGCAATTATCCAATACACCTCTCCAATAATCCCTAAAGTGGCTAAGCAGCTTAAGGACAACTTTGCTTTTCAAGAGGTTCCTACTTCACCTCTTCCTAAATTGTTTACCGAGTTGTCTCTTCCTCTTCAGTCCCAACTTTTGTAATGGATGACTAACTCTTGCCTGATCTGGATGAGTTAATCAGGGTTGACATTGAAGAAGAGAATAAGGCAGCTGTTGAAAGCACTATCACAGTTATTTCTCCAGCTCCTCTTGAAATTTCTCTTCTAGCTACAGCTCCAGCATCTACTCCAGCTCCATCCCAAGTAGAGAAACCCATTATATCTGTTGAAACAATGAAAAAGCTAGATTCTTTATATGATAAGCCACAGGATATCAGTGATGATGATGATGAGGATGCTAAGAAAAAGAAGAAGCCAGTATCTAAAAAGAGAAAAGTTCCTCCTCCTGCACCTAAGCCAAATCCAGCCAATGATACTCCCTACTATATTCTCCAGAAGATAACTCCATATAAAGGGATTCCAGCTTGGATGTGGTTATCCAAAAATGAACAGAAAGAGAGGATGAGAAGTAGAAGATACTCTCCTCCTCCATCTCAAAAATACAGAAAAGATCCACCTGCTCCTCCTCCTCCAGCTGCTGGTGCTTCAGGCACAACTTCCTAAAGATCTACCCAATTCCAAACATATCAGAGACATCAAGGGAGATCTTCTTCTGAAAGCAGCCAGCATAGACATTACTCTTCAGGCAAGAAACATCTGTTTCAACATCAACCATAGCAGCAGCATCAACCACAACAGCAGCGTCAACAACAGCTATCATTCTCTACAGATCAAAAAGCTAAAAGACCTAAAAGACCAAATTCTCCTCCTGTTCCTTGTGACGATCGTGAAACAGCTAATATAGCTAGAATGGCCAGGTTCCAAGAACTTGTAGGCCTTTCTATGATTAACAAGGCCAACACTGAAGGAAAGGATCCTCTCAGTATTCCACAATGTCTAAGTACAGGAAAGAAGAGCTTAAAAGGTTTTATAAAGCAAACAAGTTTTTCAATGTTGATGACTACATGAAGTTGCACCCAGAAGCAGTTGTCCCCAGAGCCACATTTTTGAAGATTTTAGGGGCTGCTGATATGACCATGACAAAAGTGCAAGCTTCAGATCCAAACAGAGAAATTGTCTTTACCAAGCCTGGAGATCAAGGTAAAGAAGTAATGCCCAAAGAGAAGAAATAAAAGAAGTGATTCTGAACTGCTTTACTTATGTTATGTTCTTATAACTGCTTTCTATTTCTGAACAAAGCTTATGTACATATATATATCTGCTGCATGTGTTATTGATCTCTGCCAGATATATGCTTTCTTGTCTTGTGATTTTCAATTTTGATTTGAGTCTGTAATTAGTGACCTCACTCAAATAGGGGGAGATTGTTGGATCCCTAGTAAGATTTGGGCTAGGTTCACTAAGTTAGGATCATATGATCCACAATGTATAGCCATGGTCATGGTTTTGTCCTAGAGTCTAGGCCAAGTCCTTAGAATCAACATCACATGGACCAGCTATCAACAAGACTGTCAGAGACTCAAGACTTAGAGTTTTTGTAAAGACCAAGTAAAATGAGTTCAACGTTCGTCGAACTAAGGTCGACGATAGTCGTGCTCAGCTCGACGATCACAGAGCAAATTCTCTGCGCTGAGATCGACGAACTTGGTAGTTAGGTCGACGAACTTTGGACACTAAACTTCAACACTTCAAGATCAAACACACCTCTTTATTCTAAGTCCAGAGTCAAACTTTGGTTGACAAACTTGATTCACAGCTCGACGAACTGTGACCACAATAGCTAGAGTTATCCTACAGAAGTTAAGTGGTCCTCAGCTCGACAAAACCAATTCTTAGGTCGATGAATTATGGATACTTCACTTCAACACCTTCATCTAGAAGCATCTGAAATTATTCTAAGTCCAGAAATATTTTGATGAACTTCAGTTGACGAAACCAGATATCAGCTCGACGAACTCCATACACAGAAAAGGCGAAGTTTCTAGAGAATATAGTTCTGCTCTCTACACGACGATCTTGTAACTCAACTCGACGAACAAAAGTCATCTAATCGACAAACTCAGCAACTCAGCTCGACGAACTGTGAACTCAGCTCGACGATTTCTGTTATCAGTTCGACGAATCCAGACTTAGTTATTTTCCATCCTTCTGTCCTCTTCTTACTGCAATAATTCCAGAGTAATTAATGCTCAAATATTCTCTGGAATATAACCGTTAGACAGAGCATTGATCATGGTCTTCTCCAGGATTATTGCCTTCCGTTTTTCCATGGGACAATTGGGGAAATAATTCAATGCTGTTTATTCTCAAGGCCATCAGCATTGATTGCAGAGGATTTCAAAATTTCGAAAGACCATTTTTGAAAGGAAATATAAAAGAAATTTTCTCTCTTCTTCCTGTAGATAGATAGAACAAGATACACAATACACAGAGAAGACAGATACAGAAAATAGTCAGTCTGAAATAAGAGATTCACTGTTGTCTGTCAACACAGAATTCTGACACAACAAGAAGCCATATTCCTGAAGATCATCAGCTATCTAAAGAAGAAGACCACCTAATTAAAATCAAGAGTCTTCTGTCTTCAACACTCCAGGATATTTCAAAGGACAACTACATCACTATCTGTCAAAGAAGTTCCTGAACAGCTGCTGATCAAGGCTGTACTACCGAAGGTCTATCACCTTGAAGCAACACCTCGTCTACTTGAACCATTCTATATCTCAGGGGGAGCCTGTGCTAAATTCAAATATCCACAAGTCTTCTTAGTTGTATATTGAGAAAGAGAAGACACAATCATCTCTGACCCCCCATTATATAAAGGGTTATAACTCCCTTCAAAAGTTATTCCTGATTGGAAGTCACCTGATCAAAATACTTGATGATTGGTTTTTGAGCACCTGATCAAAAGCTCATTGGTGTCAGGCACCTGATCAAAACTCTGAGTTGATTCCTACTGGGGTGGTAGAAGAGTGGATGTACCCAAGTTTCAGGGAACCACTATAAATTCTTGTGTTGTCTGGATTGCTCTTTTCTTTTGTTTTTTGTACTGTGGCTGTTTGTTAGGACTACTGTTTTAATTTTGTTCCTGCACTAGATTAAATCAGAAGAAAATTTTATAAACTCTGAATACTCTATTCACCCCCCTCTAGAGTATTCCTGATCTAACAGCTCACTTTCAAACCACAAAGGTGTATACTTTCCTACCTAGACTTTGAACTAACATAAGACCAAACAAGTCCATATGCAGGAGGTATAGGCACCTCACTGAGACTTTGGTGTCAATGCTCTTGAAGGAGGTCTTGGTCTGTTTTCCCTTTTAACATGCAGAGCAGATACCCTCCTTAATATACTTTAACTTAGGATAATTCCTAATTAGCTCCCTACTGAAGGGCTTGCCTATGGTTCTATAATTCAGATGGTATAGCCTCTTGTGCCACTGGGCACAATAAAATTCTTTCTCATCTGCAAGTAGGAATACATAGGAGTCCTTACTTAAGCATAGTAAATTTAAATAATACACATTTCCAATCTTATTGTCTGTTATGATGACATCTTGGTCACTTAACCTTCTAATCTGGCACTCATCCTTGTAGAATACTATATCATAGCCAAGATCATAGGGTTGACTGATGCTTATCAGGTTGTGTTGAAACCCTTCCATGTAGGCTTCTTTTGTGATGGTGATTATGTCATTAGAGATCTTACCATAATCTCTAGTCACTCATTTTTCTGAGTTACTGGAGTATATTCCTTTATCATGCACCTTGATCCAGTCATGTGCCTGGAACATTCACTGTCCAAGTACCATATAGGGGTGTGGGCACTTGGACTAACCTGTAAGACATAAGTCAGTTAACCTTAGGACCCAATACTTATTGGGTCCTAGGTGCATGTTAGTCTGATAATGCCAACCTGCAGCTTTTCTGTCAGTCAAGCTAACATTTGCTCTCTGCACACTCTGATTGTGCCAACTATCAATAACAAAGTGTCCTACCTTGATACAGTACCAGCACTCAGAGATATTGTATCTTCTTTTCTGAACTCGTCTAGTGGTTGTTTTGACAGCAACTCTTGGTCTAGAAGGTGCAGCAACAGTCAAGCTCCTTTGTTTCCCAGTCTCAGTCTGACTAGTGGTATGTCTGGCAGCAAAAGTGCTTGGGATATCTTGAGCCCTACCAGCAGCTGCCTTCTTTTCAGAAAGCACACTCTTGATGGTCTCTGAGATGCCCAAATCAGGTCTACTAACAGACTTGCCCTTAGTCTTAGAGTGGGTTGGAATATTCTGAGAATAGTCTCCAACTTTACCCTTTAGTGAAGTGGCCGGTGCACCAAAAAAATGGTCCAGGGTGGAACATTTGAATTTCCTCATGGCTGACTTGAAGGTACTTTCCCACTTGCTATATCTACCACCATAGTGTGGAGCATCTTTACTCACACTAGTGGACCTACCATTCATCCAGTGAGCAAAGATACTTTCTTGGTCATATCTATTTGAAGGTAGCTGAGCACTCTTAAATGGAACAGGAGGCTTGGAAGCTAGTGGTTATGCTAGAGATTTGACCTTTCCTTTGGGATTGGCAATTCTTGTAGATCCCTTGAATCCCAACCCCTTCTTACCCTTTTTGGGATGTGAAGGAGTCTATCAAGGTAAGTACGGAACATGGCCTTCAATAACTGGTCAATATTATCTTTTCTCTTTCCAGCAGCACTTCCAGGTCCCTTATTCTATTTTCTTGGTACTCTATGGTGCCCATATGAATGAAGGAAATTGTTTCCAGCACACCGACTTCTTTCATTTTGTGATCAAGCAGTGAAGCTGAATCAGCATGCTGGGAAGCAACAAGCTGAAGGAAGGACATTTCCTTAGCTTGCTTCTTGGGCAGCAACATGCTTTTCTTGAAAGCATTTAGTAAGACACCATACTTGTCAATAATAAAATTGAGATCTTCCTCGGATTCAGAATCTCCTTCATCTCTTGATGAGTGAGCTACAGAATCTGGGCTAGTCTCATAGCCTAACTCATTAGAAGACTTAGACAGAAGGTGTACCTCTTGTTGACTAGGTTGATCCTAGCTGGATTCTTCATCAGTCCTAGACATCAGTCCATAGCAGCACATGTCTTCTTCTTCTTCTTCTTCATCCATCTCTATATCACCATCTGATTGTGATAGAGGGGACCTGACTTCAATCCTAGCAACATGATGATCTTCATGAGCTTCTTCGGTAATAGCATCCAGCATCTCAATGAAGTTTGCTACTTCAGCTTCTACTTCAGCAGAGTACAGCCCTATATAGGCTTTATCTTCATCTTCTTCTTCTGACTATGATGAGGAGGAGTCAGTACAGCTCTTCTGCTTCTTGGCAATGAAGGAGTTCTCCTTATTGCCTTTTTTGTTGGTGGTTCTTCTTTTCACAAGATTCCTTTCTTTTGACAGGGCAGTTGGCTATTACATGCCTTGGCTTGCTACAACAATAGTAAACCACTTTAGACAAAACATGTTTGCTAGGTTTAGAACCATACCTGTCCTCCTTAGAGGTTTTCTTCCTGCCCTTGTAGTAGCCTTCTTTGGGATGAGAGGAGGAGGAGGTCCTGCTTCTCTAGTGATTCTTCTTCATAAACTTCTAGAACATCCTGGAGAAGGCAGTAAAGTTGGTGAAGCGTATGTCGCTAACGGAAAATCTACACGAGAGAAGGCTCTAGTTCGCCAACAACGCACTCTAGATCCTCCGCACCTACACAAGCATCTATCACCCTTAATATGTGATCGTTTCCCACACAAAATGTAAACACACTCGGTGAATGATCGACTCTAAAACAGTGATGAAAAATGAGTCAGATCGTTCCCAAAGTTAACGCAAAGGTTGCCAATCCTTTTGAGTGAAAGATCAAGGCTAAAGGCCTAGATCCGCTCAAGCAAAATGGACCTACCCGCTCCAAAAAATGGGAAACACGAACAATAACGATTTCAATTCAAAGATTTGAAAGCGATTGAATTTTAAAGCCGCATAGAACACGATGGTTCACCTTCCATAAATCTAAGAGTGGAAACACAAAGAGAGGGGAAGAGTTTACCCAACCCGGATTCACCGTGCTCACAAGATATGGTGGGAGAATCACTCTCTCCACGGATCCACCGGTGTCACACCGAATGGGGCTGCAACCTTCTTCCTTGGAGTCGCACCGAAGGAATCCACGTCGGAGTCGCATCGAAGAGGGATGGAGGAAGCAAGGGGGGCGGTTTCACACCATAAGGGTTGCGGCGGCTTGGAGATCTGCTTTGGCCGAATTCTCCCAGGGAGTTTCTTTTGGATTCAAATTCTACTTCTTGTCTATTAATTCTCATAAAGAGGTCTCCTTATATAGGAGTTACAAACACATAGGAGTTACAAACACATATTTGACCGTCCAAAATGGAGATGACATCTCAACCATCCGGGTGGTTAATTACACACCACATGTTTTAAATACAGAAAATAAACAAATAAGTTCACTCATGAATATAAAATTATTACCCAAGTATGGAATAATTTTATATTCTCAATTATAAAATATAAATAAAAATAACGTAACTAAGTGCATGATTTTAAAATGAATCTTCAAGTGGGCTTAGCACGCCGTAGATGGAGGTTGTAACGTTGCCTTCTGTTAGCGTCATCATGGCTCCTAATGTCTTTATGTTGTAGCGCCTCGGCAACCGGATAATAATCAAGTTGTGGCGGCGATGTCGCGACATCAATCCTCCCCCGCTAAAAATCACGTATCTATGATGCGTGGTCCAAGAGATAGAGGCAGAGAAGTGCAACATCCAATTGTTGAAGCTATGGCTCGAGTACCCAAGAGTCGTCAGAAGGAGGGCGGTCATGCCAACGGAGGAGAACGCGTCGGGTAGCACCATCGGTGGTAGTAAGCAGCTCGGCATCAAGTATCCTGTCTGGTATAAGAAAGGTTTTGGGAAACCTTGGAAACATGTCAGTAGTGGGAATAAGAAAAGGCAACTTACCATCCGATGCTAAACCTGTGGAGACCGGGGGAGAGATATCATCTGTACTACCACTCCCCAAACCCCAAGAATTTTGAGTGCCCCACCGTCTCGAGAGCATGATGTAGATTTATCAACTTTCATCAGAGTAGGATCAGTACCTACGCTCCTCAGGACCCAGGCAGTGCCCCATTAGCTCTGACACACATTGTTTAGGAATCCCTCCCCACCCACAAGCACCCCTACTACGTCGCCCCGTGCCCCTCTGGACACGAAAGGCAAGGCCTCTATGACTAATCAACCCAGATCCGGAGGCATGTTATGCTTTAGATGTTCGGGTAGAGACCATGTGGCAGCCCAGTGTCCGACGCGGACTCTACTTGTTGAGGAGGTCGAGCTCAGTTCTGATGTTGAGGGAGAGGAAGTTATTGAGGATATCACTGCCACTATTAAGTAGGGGCGGGAGAGTGACACCGAGCGATCCTTAGAGATGGGAGTGATTAGGCATCTTCTACACACCCCGCGTGTAGACAAGGATTGACGTCGCACTACCATATTCTATATATATTTTCCTAGTGCAGGAGGTCCCTGCAAACTAGTTATTGATAGTGGGAGTTGTGTGAACATCGTGTCCTAATAGGGTCTTAATCGCATGCAGGTGAAGGCCAAGCCTCACCCACACCCCAATCGGGTCGCCTGGGTAGATAAGACGGCGATTCAGGTTACCCAACGATGTTTCGTACCGATCAACAACGCTTCCTTCAAGGATCGGGTTTGGTGCCATGTCATTCTCATGGATGTCACACATGTGTTGCTAGGACGCCCTTGGTTATTTGATTACAACATCACATGTTGCCCGGATATGTGCGTGCAAGTCATGAATGTGTTGGGTAAAGGACTGTGTGAATTGACTTGCTTTATATGTTGGTGGTAACGGAAACAAGTCAAGTGGCACAGGAGCCTTATACCCGTGAACAATCTTGTTAGGGGACATACCCGTGGACCGATTCTTAGAGTTATTGTAAGCCAATTGTGAATGGGGAAGAAGTAGATCCCAAGTTCCCTTGTGATCACTCATAAGACACCTTAGAAGATTCCCCAAACTCCGATTGACTACTTCTGTCTGACCATCGGTTTGCGGATGATAGGCAGCGGAAAATAATAATTTGGTCCCCATTAGAATCCATAAAGTTTTCCAAAAATAGCTAGTGAATTTCACGTCCCTATCCGAGACAATTGACTTCGGCACTCCGCGATGACTAACGACCTCTCGAAAATATAACTTAGCTACGTGAGATGCGTCGTTGGTCCTACTACATGGGATAAAGTATGCCATTTTTGAAAACCTGTCCACAACTACAAAAATGGAGTCGTGTCGACGTAGAGTGGCGGGGAAGCCTAATACGAAATCCATGCTCACGTCTTCCCATGATATGGAAGGAATTGGTAAAGGGGTATATAACCCAACATTGGTTTTAGAGCCCTTAGATACTAGACATGTTCGACAACTGCTCACTATTCCCCCAACCATCGCCTTAAGCTTAGGCCAGTAAAATTTCTCCTCAACGAGTGCAATGGTCTTATCCCTTCCAAAGTGTCCACTCAGACCTCCGCTATATAATTCCCAAATAATGTGGTGTCGTAATGAGGATCGAGGAATACACAACTACCCGTGCATAAAAAGATAACCATCCTTAAGAACAAATACAGATATGGTCATGGGAGAGCTATTCTGGGCGGAGAAATACATCTCGTAGAAATCTGGGCAAGTGGTGTATTCGTCCTAAACTCGTTCGAATCCTACGACATTGACTTGCATGGTAGACAGTAGAAGGGTAAGGCGTCTAAGTGCATCGGTAACTCGATTGTCAGATCCCTTATGGTGCTTAAGACTAAAAGTGTACCCTTATAAGAAAGCTACCCACTTTGCGTGGCACGATCTGATTTTATGCTGTCCGTTTATGAAACATAAAGCATCATGATCAGAGAGGATCACAAACTCCTTGGAGAGGATATAATGCCGCCAATGATGCAAACACCTAACAACAGCATAAAACTCTCTGTCGTAGTTCAAATAATTCAACTTAGCGCCCGCTAGTTTCTCACTGAAATTACTGACCGGGTGACCTTCTTGACTCAAAACACCTCCTATTCCTACCCCTGACGCGTCACAGGTAAGTTCAAAGATCTTGGTGAAGTGAGGTAGACGTAACACCGGTTCCTCGGTTATGAGTTTCTTAATACGTTAGAAGGCAAAGGTGGCGGACTTCATCAACGTGAACTCACCCTTCTTCATGCAGTCACTAATAGGCGCCATGATGCTACTAAAGTCTCGTATGAAGCGTCGATAGAAAGTAGCCAACCCATGGAAACTACGGACCTCTCGTAGGCTAGTCGGTTCGGGCCAGTCCTTAATCACTTAAACCTTTCCAGGGTCAACTCAAATACCCTCAGACCCGACTATATAACCTAAAAAATCGACCTCTGGAACAGAGAATATGCATTTCTTAAGATTAAGGAATAGAGTTTCCTTCCTCAAGGGGGATAGAGTCACTCTCAAGTGGGAGATGTGCTCGACAGTGGAGGTGTTATAGACTAAGAGGTCATCGAAATAGACTACCACAAACTTCCCCAAGTATTGTCGAAAGACGTGTGTCATCATCCGAGAGAAGTTGCTGTGGGCATTGGATAACTCAAAGGGCATCACAAGCCACTCATATAACCCATCCTTGGATTTAAACACAGTCTTCCATTCATCACCCTCACGGATCCTAATCTGGTGATCACCGCTCCTAAGATCCAACTTAGACACTATAGTGGTTCCAGATAATACATCCAAGAGGTCATCTAAATGTGGGATAGGGAACCTATACTAGACGGTAATCTTGTTGATAGCCCGACTATCAACACACATTTGCCATGAACGATCCTTCTTGGTGGCAAGCAGAGCTGGAACAGCACATGGACTCATACTAGTCCTAATAAACACCTTCTTCAACAAGTCCTCTATCTGAACCTGTAACTCCTTAGGGGCAGCGGGATGGAGTCGGTAATGGGCCTGGTTCGACAAGGAAGACCCCGGGATGAGATCTATCTCATGCTGAATATCTCTAGGTGGAGGTAATGTCGCTGGAAACTCATCCGGGTACATATCCCTATACCCTTCCAACAATACCCGTAGCTCACTGGGCTGATCATCCAATACTCCAGAATCCGTCTTCGCACTTAGAAGAACTAGCGCATACATCCCTCCATCAAGAAACGGGTCCTTAATAAATTCTTTTCTTCCGACTAGGTTCAAGGCCTTCCTCTCAATTGGGATCGTGGTGTCCTTAACTGGTCCTACCAGTTCCTTCGGGATAGTAGGCCTCAACGTAATGGTTTTGCCATTGAACTTGAATTCATACACGTTGGCTCTACCAAAATGCATCACATCACGGTCATATAGCCAAGGGCGGCCTAGTAATACGTGATAAGCGTCCATCGGGAGGACATCACACCATACCTCATCAATATATAATTTGAATGAGAGGGGGGACAAGGCATCGCTTGGTAACCAGGACGGTGATCTTGTTTATCCAAGCTACCTGATATGGTGTCGGGTGTGGTTCCGTGGTCAGGGCCATACGCGTGATGGCGTTCTCATAAATGACATTCACACAGCTACCACTATCGATAATCAACTTGCAGAGCTTCTCATTACTCTTAAAAATCAGGGAAAATATGATCGTCCTCTTCCAATCATCTAACGGACGAGGGGTGGTCAAGATACAATGCATCACCATAAGTTCGTGATCATCCTCTAAATTACTTGGGACACCATCTGGGTCATCCTCTTCAGCAGCTTCATAAACTAGATCATCGGGAGTCGAGTCTAATAGGGCGATGAGCTTAGTTTTTGTTGGGCATTCATAGGCATAGTGACCCTGGATACCGCAAGAGTAACATGTAGCGTTGGACTTGCTAACCTTTCCTATGGGTATAAGCTCACTCGTGGGATTCCTAGCATTCCTAGCAGTGATCACTACAGACTTCGACTCGGTGGACCTAAACTTTCCTTTATCTGGATATATGGAAGCAGATGCTCCAGCTGTGGACTTATTCTTCGCATGGGAATAACGGGAATGGGCCTTATAGGCCAGATGTTTTTCAATGTTGAGGGCGGCATTGAAGGTCGTATTAAGATCCGTATGACCATAGCGCAAGAGCTTCCTTTGAATCTCGGGTTGAAGCCCTTTACAAAATCTAGATAAGGTGACCTCGGGAATTTCCCTAATATCACAACGCACCATACGGTCCCTCAGCTCTCCCATATATTCAGCTACCGAATTCGAGCCCTGCCGCAAGGTGGCAAGCTCATCGAACATCTGTGTTCGTTGGTATGTCGGGACGTATTGATCAATTAGCAAATTCTTCATCACCGGCCATCCTATAAGTGGGACTCCATTCCCGGTCCCTAGCCTACGCTCCTCGTTTAGCCAATATGTCTTGGCGCGCCCAGTTAACTTCATCTTGGCAACTTGGACCTTCTGGGGGTCCGTGAGGGTGTGTCATTCAAAGTAACATTCCATGTCTACTACCCACGTGAGAAAGATCTTGGGGTCTCCCATGCCGTCGTAGGTAGGGGCATCGATCTTAATGGCCCTAGTAATATTGAAGTCACGCCCATGGTGACGATCTTGATGAGGCACTCGGGGAGAGTTCCCATCAGAGTCTGAATCTCTTACCGGTTGGTGCCGGTTAGGCTGTCTCACGTTAACGGGTGGAGGTGGTCGCCCTTGGTTCGCTAGAATTTGGGCTAACATGGCCCTAAGTTCCGTCATCTCAGTTTGTAGTCCCTCAATAGCCTCGACATTTGCACCACCGTGCTCATTCACAGCCATTCTAGATGAAGACGGTGTAGCGTACTACGTTCCTAGCCTAGTGCACATACAAGGTTACCCAAAATTTTGAAGGATGAATTTTCCTAGGGCTGACCCTATACTGAAAACAAATTATTTTTGTAATTTCCCGAAGTGATAGAAACAAGGAAGGTTAAAAAAAAGTTTATATATTTTCGCAGAGAAATAAAGATTTAAGACCGCTATTGGCAGGCCAGAAAAAAAATTTTGTTCTTTTTTTCGATTAATTCGTACCAACGAAAAAGTGCGAGGACTTTGCAATATAGAAATTGAAACGACCGGCTCTGATACCAAATTGGTGTAGCGCATGTTGCTAATGGAAAATCTACACGAGAGAAGGCTCTAGTTCGCCAACAACGCACTTTAGATCCACCGCACCTACAGAAGCATCTATCACCCTTAATACGTGATCACTCACAAAATATAAACATATTCGGAGAATGATCGACTCTAAAACAGCGATGAAAAATGGGTCAGATCGTTCCCAAAGTTAACGCAAAGGTTGTCAATCCTTTTAAGAGAAAGATCAAGGCTATAGGCCTAGATCCGCTCAAGCAAAATGGACCTACCCGGTCCGGAAAATAGGAAACAGGAACTATAACGATTTCAATTCAAAGATTTGAAAGAGATTGAATTTTAAAGCTGCGGAGAACACGGTGGTTCACCTTCCACAAATCTAAGGGAGAAAACACAAAGAGAGGGGAAGAGTTTACCCAATTCGGATTCACCGTGCTCACAAGATATGGTGGGAGAATCACTCTCTCCACAGATCCACTGGCATCACACCGAATGGGGCTGCAACATTCTTCCTTGGAGTCACACCGAAGGAATCCATGCCGGAGTCGCACCGAAGAGGGATGGAGGAAGCAAGGGGGGCGGTTTCACACCACAAGGGGGCGGCGGCTTGGAGATCTCCTCTTGGCCGAATTCTCCCAGGGAGTTTCTTTTGGATTCAAATTCTTCTTCTTGTCTAGTAATTCTCATAAAGAGGTCTCCTTATATAGGAGTTACAAACACATAGGAATTACAAACACATAGGAGTTACAAACACATATTTAACCGTCCAAAATGGAGATGACATCTCATCCATACGGGTGGTTAATTACACACCACATGTTTTAAATGCAGGAAATAAACAAATAAGCTCACTCATGAATATAAAATTATTACCCAAGTATGGAATAATTTTATATTCTCAAATATAAAATATAAATAAAAATAACATAACTAAGAGCATGATTTTAAAATGAATCTTCAAGTGGGCTTAGCACGCTGCGGACGGAGGTTGTAATGTTGCCTTCCGTTAGCGTCATCATGGCTCCTAACGTCTATGTTGTAGCGCCTCGGCAACTGGATCATCATCAAGTAGTGGTGGCGATGTCACGACATCAAAGGTCTTCATCATACATATGACAGTCTGATGCGCTGGTCTCTGATTTTTCTGAGTCAAATTCAGCATCCATTCTTGGAGAAGAAGGGGTCTTCCTTCTACTCCTTCTGGAGGCTTCAGCCTTGAATGCCATATTTTTCTCTTTAGTTTGGGACTTGCTGACTTTCTCCTCCTCTTTCCTGACTGTCAGCTGCATTTCATAGTACAACAACTTCCCAAACAGAGTTACTGGTGGAGTCTCAACAAGCTTTATTACCTCTCTGATGGTACATATTTTAGTATCCCAGAATCTAGTTAGAGACTTGAGAAACTTCTAATTCAGCTCACAAGTGCTGAATACTCTTCCATATGTCCTCGGCTCATTGGTAATTCTGAAGAATCTTTCATAGCACTCAGTTATGCTTTCAGTCTTGCTCTGTTTGAAGGCCTCATAGTCTTGATTGAGCATGGATTTTTTGTTGTCTCTTACTTCCTCTGTACCCTCCATGTATACCACAAGTGTGTCCCACATCTCCTTTACAGTCTCGCAGTGTACCAGATTTTGGAAGATGGAGTCACCTATGGCACTAACAATTATATTTTGTGCCCACTTATCCATAGTGGTAAGGACGACTTCATCCTTCATCATTTTAGAGTAGGTCTTGAGTGTTTGGACATTTGCATCCAGAGCTGACACTTTCATAGGGATGAAAGTTCCTTCCTTGACTGTGATAAAAATCCCAGGGTCAGCTTCCTCCATGAATAGCCTAACCCTCTCCTTCCAGATGCCAAATCCTTCCTTCCTACAGATTGGAAGCTTCATGACACCCAGCTCCTTATAGTTCACTCATGAACCCATAAGGCCGGATTTTCTTACTGACCTTGGAGATCTACTCAGACTGTTGAGTCTTTAAAGAGAAACATCCCTCTGATACCACTTGAATGTCTTGTTTTCAAGGTCAGCTAAACACTTAGGGGGATAGGTTTTAGGTCGCTTTTTGATTTATTTAGACATTAACTAATTTTGTTGTGCTTTGTGATTAGGTTAGTTTAGCTTTCAAGATCAATCACAGATGACACAGTAGGTTTATACTAGTTCACTGATCTTAAGTACATCCACTGTCCCTCCCACCTCTCTAACAATGTGTTAGATAAGGCACAACAACAACACTCGGCTCCTAAGAGCATACAACATAGATCCCATAGGACCTCTCAGTCTTCTCCAAGACCTACTGAAAGTTTTGATTTCAAGAACAACTAATCACCTATAGGGGGGTTGAATAGGTCCAATTCCAAAAACTTAGGCAACTAATCGATTAAAAACACATCACCACACTCAATATCAGCACAGCATAGTACATAATATTTATAGTGGCTCCCCAATTGTTGGGTACATCTACTTTCCCCCTTCGCCTATCTAGCAGTATACTAGATTCAGACAAACTTCCTTCTATCTTTCTCAGATCCTCAGATCTTACAGCTCAGAGCCCAACCAGCTCCTATAACTCAGGCACAAGCCCTACCACTCAGATCACCAAGATCTTACAGCTCAAGTTCTTCCCAAGAACTCTACCTCAGAGTGACTCCACACTCATATAGCTCAGGAAATCCTGCACTACCTCAGTGTTAATCCAGACACCTATGACTCAAACAACTCCTTCCCTACATAAGCCTTTATAGCACAGGCTTACAACTCAGGCCTTAGCCTTACCACTCAAATTCAGAATGAATCTTACAAGAAATATAAATGATGATGAATTACAGACAAAGGGGAAAATTCTCTGTGCCTGTCTACCTGGACTGAGCAGATATCAGCCCTAACTTCTTCTTCACGGCAACAAGATGATACAAAGATCTTGAAATGATGCCCAACTTATTCTGGAATCAACTAGAAGATGAAAAGATAGATTGTCAGCAGATGTCAGGCACTTGAAGGATCATCTCAGGGATCAAATCATAGGTGATGCAACCCAAAGTGTTACAATAAGGAGCAGAAGCCTCAACATTGCTATGTATTCAAGCTTCCTATCTCAGGTTGAATCAAAAAGGTTTGAAGATGCCAACATAGACTCATTTTAAATTGTGGCTATGTAAGAAGAACTGAACCAATTCAAGAGATGCAAGGTCTGCAAGCGTTTCCCAGACCACATGGACATAACATCGTTGGGACCAAATGGATTTATAGGAATAAACTTGATGAAAATGTTATTATCATCATCAAAAATAAGGCTAGACTTGCTGCCAAGGGATAAAGAAAAGATGAAGGTATTGACTTTTATCAAACCTTTGCACTAGTTGCTAGACTGGAGGCAAAAAGATTTTTCCTTGCATATGCTGCACATAAAGGGTTTAAGGTCTAACAAATGGATGTTAAGTTAGCTTTCTTAAATGGTAACCTAAAAGAAGAGACCTATGTTGAGTAACCCTCAAGTTTTGTTAATTCTAACTTTTCTAATTATGTGTTTAAGCTAAAAAAAGGTTTATATGGGTTGAAACAAGCCCCTAGGGTATGATATATAACTCTTTCAAGCTTTCTCTTTGAGAACAAATTCTCAAAGGAAAGGATAGAGAAGACATTATTCCTTAGGGAAGTGAAGGGTAAGATCATTTTAGTCCAAATTTAAGTAGATGACATAATTTTGGGGTCTAGTGATGATGGACTCTACAAGAAGTTTGCTAAACTTATGCAAGGGTTGTTTGAGATTAGAAATATGGGTGAAATCAAGTACTTCTTGGGCCTCCAAGTTAGATAGTCAGAGGATGGTCTATTCATCTCTCAGTCTAAGTTCACCAAGAAGTTAATTAAGAAGTTTGGAATGGAGAGTGCCTCAATAATGAAAACTCATATGAGATCAAGTATGTCAATTGCCAAGGATGAGACAGGGAAACCTGTTGATGAAATCTTATATAGAGACATAATTGGCTCCCTCCTCTACTTGACTGCTAGTAGGCCAAACATAATATATGCTACATGTGTTTGTGTTAGATACCATATTAGCCCGAAGGAGTCTCATTATTCTACAACAAAAGAATTCTGAGATATCTCAAGGGCATACCTGATCTTGGTTTATGGTACCCTAGGAATAATGATTTTAAACTAATTGGGTATTTAGATGCAGATTTTGTAGGTTGTAGAGAAGACAAGAAATGCACATTAGGCACCTATCAATTTATAGGGAGAAGACTTGTATCTTGTAGCAGTAAGAAGCAGAGCAGTATTGCCATTTCCACTATTGAATTAGAATATATTTCAGCTGAAAGCTGCTATGTACAACTATTGTGGATTCAACATCAGCTCCAAGACTACAATCTCAAGCAAAGTAAAACTTCCATGTTTTGTGATTCTTCTAATGCAATCTCTATTGCTAGGAATCCTATGTCTCATAGTAGGGTTGAACACATAGAGATTAAATATCATTTCATAAGAGAGCATGTTGAAAGGGAAGACATCAATCTTAAATTTGTCCCCACAGACAGACAAGAGGCTGATATTTTCACTAAGCCACTAGATGAAGCCAAGTTCAACACCTTAAAATTTGAATTTGGCATGTTGAACATAGGATAACATCATTGCCTTTTCATGCAATGTGTTACAGGTAGAATTGACCCTTGCAGGATATAAAGGAAGATTTGGACTGAGTGTCCAAGCATCGAGTGTGCTGATACTAAGTGTCCATGTGTCGAGTGCACTGAGAAAACTTCAGGCTTCGAGAGTGTCAAGTGCGTCGAGTCCACTCAACGAATCAACTCATGTAGTTCTGATTACGAATATCTTTTGGGATTTATCTCAGCCATTGATCAAATCATGTCAAACACGACTGGTACGTGCCTCTCCACATTCTCAAATAGGGGTAAGTATAAATAGAAGTGTGTGTGCTTAAAATAAAATACACTATTCCTAGCCCTCTTCGACTTTCTGCCTCCCTATAACTATATCTTGAGCAAAACTCCAGAAATTTAAAGGTTCGATGGAACCAAAAGGAATGGATTTCCTTTTCGCGTGTTTCGAGTTAATGAGACATGGATTCAAGGATGCTCTATAGGAAGTACAACTAGTTCTCCACTTACTACTGGTCGTTGACCTAGAATTCATCCTGTCAGAGTCGAGCTTGATTTAGAAGTGAGAAGTTCTTGAACTCTATTTAAATGCCACTATCGACTCATCCTCCAACAAAATCAAGTCATCTATTAGTGGACACAAGATCAAGATCACTCCCAGAAGACTGAGTAAAGCCCTAAGTCTGCCTATGTTCAGGCCATTAGATGAAGAAGAAGAACAGTATCGGGATGATGTGAAATCTACCCTTAAGCAGTGTGGGCTTTCAAAGCATACCACTAGCTCTGTTCTGTTAAAGGAGATGAATCTAATAGGAAAGTTTCTAGCAGACATTATTGACAAAGCTCTGATCTGCAAAACTGGGTCCCTTGACAGGATCTCCAGAAAAATGTTTAAATTAATGACAAGAATGGTTCTCACCAAAAGAATTGACTAGGGAAAGGAGTTGTTTGATAGGGTTGTGGAATGTGTTCCAAAGCCAAAGTTAGGAAGAATTATGTTCATGTACTTTCATGTTACTATTCCATGAATCCTCAATATGAGGCTAGGAATAAAGATCCATCATATGAGAAGAATGGATTCTAAGATGTTTGATAGATGGGACAGACTGTTGCTTCCACACCAACAAACAACTGTCAAGAAGAAAAAGTAGGAAGTTTTCATCACTGAAGAAAGCACTAAAAGCAACTCTTCTGAGAGAAGAGAGGAAGAGCCTCATGACCCTTAGTTGTTTGACTCCTCTGAAGAGACCAGAAGAGATATAAGTGATAAGGTCTCTATGTCCTCAGTACCTTCAATAAGGACTCAACTTGTTGGGTCCCAGTCTAAACAGACTCTAGCAAAAACAATGGAAAGAATCACTGGAAATGTGGTGGAAAAGATCTGTGCAGACATTGAGGGGGAGACTACTCATATAGATGCTCCTGCTAATGGGGAGCATGTTAAATCAGCACAAGACCAGCTTGATTCCTTCATAGAAAATCTATAAAGTAGGATTGATCAAACTCCAGATGGTCCTGAAGTGATATTCTTCTGTCCTCATGTTGAGGGAGAGCAAATTCCTATTCCAGTAAATGAAGGTGCTCATGTAATAATTGATACATACCAAGAAGTTCCTATGAGAAGTGCAAATTTTGAAGTGGAGATTCCAACAGAGCTCCCTGCTCAAGAAAGTAAAATTGTTATTGACATGTCTGAGGATGGTGTACCTGAAATTGCTGAGACAAAGACTGATGCTCCTGAATACTCATCTAAGTACAAGATAACTGACTCAAAATCTAGGGAAGTTGCAAGGGAGAAGGATGATGATGTATGCTTACAAGGGGATTCTCATCAAGCTGAACCATTGTCCTCCACATTCTTGACTCAACTGAAAGGTCTGTTGGATGATAAGAGGAGACAGCTAGAGCAATATGCTGATGATTTCATCAAAGACCTGAGACAGGATCTATCTACAGAAATCAAGTCAATCAGATTTGAAGTAAACTTGTTAAAGGCCAACATAATTTCATTCTTCCTGAGACTTGCCACAGCTGTAACCTATACTAAAACCAAACTTGAGGAAATCAGAAAAAGGCAAAATGATATAATAGAGACTCAGAACATTTCTTCTAGAAACATGAAATTGGTATACAATGTGCAGAAGAAACTGATGGAAGCACACAAGATTACTCTAGAAAGGAGAAAGGATGCATGCACTCAGTATCTGGATGATCACATGTTGGAGGTTAAGAATCATATTACCAAAGGTGTAAATTTTCTGGATGAAAGAATCTCCACAGCCATGAACTCCTTGACTACTACTATGTCGGAAGAAGACATAAAGGGGGAGAAAGCAATGATCAAAGCCAACACTAAGAATGTTGTTTGGGTCACCAATATAATCAAGGGATCATTGGGAGTTGATGACTAGTTTTAGTCATCGTTTTTGGTATAGTTTAGTTTAAAAAATTCCTAAGATTATTGGTATTTTTTCTTACTTTTTTCTTGTTATGTTTATTTTCATATTTTATTTGTTTTGTTATGAATATAATATTTTTTTAGGTTATGATATGTTTATGTTATGATCAATTTTATTTTTATTTTATGTTATGTTATGTTTTGATATAAATTATGTGTCTAATTTGTTATATTCTATTTTGTTTTGCAGCCCATACCCGAGCCTTCTTCATTGGTGCAGCCCTCCTTCATTGATCCATACCATGCAGCCTACATGATGCAGCCCGGCCACTTCAATAACCATGCAGCCTACATGATGCAGCCCGACCACTTCAACATCCATGCAGCCCGGCCACATCAACACCCATGCAACCCTCTTCATTGGAGCAGCCCACAAATTACATGGTCGGCTTCCTCCCCACTTCAAGATGCAGCCCTCCCCCTTCAAAGTGCAGCCCACTCTCTCCATTCTTTGGTCCATTTGAGGCCCATGCATGGCTGGTTCCCTCCCCCATTTTTTCATCAACTTATTTCCATATTTCTTTCCCCATTCATGCATGGTCGGCCACCTAATTCCCTCTCTCCCCCTCCTCATTAGTTTCCATATGCATGCACCTTACCACTACACATGGCCGGCCACTTTTTTTGTCTCCCCTCTTTATTTCTTATTCATTCCCCTTTTCTATTTTATATTTTCTAATTCATTCCCTTAAAGTCCATGCATTGAACCCACCTCTCTCTCTCCACCTCATTAAATATCATGCATGTATTCTCTCCACTTCATTTAATGCCATGCATGAACTTCTCTCCCTTTACATGGCCGGCCACCCCCCTTGCCTCCTCCTCTTCATTCCCATCTAGAATCTTCCCTCCTCATCTATCAAAGGCACCATGGTCTCATGCTTTGGAGGTTAGATTTTGGAGAAAGCAAGTGGAGAGTACAAGTCAAGAGAGCTTTTGTTGTAATTTTATTTCTTAGTTTACCTTGTTGCAATCTTATTTTTCTTTTAAGTAATTTAGTATTGTTTTGTTTTAGCATTATGTACTCTTTCATTTAGTATCAATAAAAATGAAATTTTCTTCTCTTTACATTATTATTTCCTTTTCCAATATGCGTAGCTAATCTTCTCTTAGCCTTCGATCATGAGGATCCATTAAATGAGATGAGTGTTTCTTTTATTTCATAGTTTTATTTTTGCTTAATTATACTCGATCCTTCTTTGATTTTTATTTTGTCGACTCCGTATTTTTGGTATACGGTAGTAGGCTTGGGATCTCATATTTGAGTAGCCGAGAGGCTCATGAATGTGAAAGATCACTCAAAGAAGGAAGGAGTTGAACGCAACCCTAGATATAGGATGACGTAAATCTTCCGGATTGGAGTCAAATCCAATAGTGCGGGTCACCTCCATAATGCGGCTTTAGGCCTTTTTGACTTGAAAGAGATTTCGGTCGAAACGTCTATAAGTCAGGGGATTTAATGCTCTAGCGAGATTATTACCTAATTTCGGATCAGTCACGGTCGAGTATGATTTGCAAATTTAAAACTATGCCTTTTTATCCCTCTCATCTCATTTTATGGTGAATCTTCAGTCGAATGCTAACTCTTTATTATAAGTTTTCCGTCGAAAAATTATCTTTCGTTTTAGTTTAAAAATTCTCAAAACCCACTTTCTTTCAGTAGGATAATAGTTCAAGCGTGAGTAGCAGTATTTGACAACCCCGTGTTTAAATACGACCTTGATACTACAATTCGACAGGTACACTTGCCTGTTCGGGTTTTAGCCCATCAATTTTTTGGCGCCGTTGCCAGGGACACCTTTTCGTCAATATTAGGAAAACGCTTTCGCTATTACTTCTGCAAAAAAAATAAAAAAAATTCCTTTCTCTATTTTCTTCTCCAAGTTTCTATTTCTGGTTTTCTCTTTTTCTTTCCTTCATTCTCCTTCTAATTTCCTTCGTGCATGACCCGCACGAATCTGTCGCTACTTGTTGACTTGGACCTAGAAATCGAACGCTCCTTTTGGAGAAACTTGTGATTCAGTGTTTCTACTTCTCAAACAGCGGTTGAGGATTCCAACGGTGATTGTAACTTCAACTCCGGAATGGGAGACCCTAACCCAGCGTTTGCCCAGCAAAGGACGATGTTCGATTATGCTCGGCCCAACCTGAAGGGTACAGAAATAAGTATTGTTCGACCTGCAATTGCGAACAATAATTTTGAGCTTAAGCCTAGCATCATACAAATGGTACAGCAATATGTACAGTTCGACGGATTACAAGATGAAGATCCGAACTTGCATATTGCCAATTTTCTTGAAATCTGTGACACCTTCAAAATAAATGGTGTCTTAGAAGATGTTATAAGGCTAAGACTCTTCCACTTCTCCTTAAGAACTAAAGCCAAACAGTGGTTGAGTTCTCTTCCAAGAGGATCAATCACTACTTGGAACATTTTAACTAAAATAATTCTCTCTCGTTATTTCCCCCCACTAAAACTGCTAAGTTAAGGGATGATATAACTTCTTATTCTCAAATTGCTTCTGAGACCCTCTATGACACTTGGGAGAGGTTCAAAGAACTTTTGAGAAGATGCAATCATCATGCTCTGCCTGTATGGTTACAGGTCCAGACATTTAGAATGGGCTAAATCAAGAAACTAAGCAAATGATAGATGCGGCTTTTGCTCCGGAAGCCGCTCTTGAGCTTATCGAACATGGCGATGAACACTTAAGAAGATTTCCTGCAGATCTATGAAGACTCGGAACTGGCTGTAAGTGGAAATGCTGAATAAGAAGATTTCGGAGATGACTGCTTCCTCCTCCACTAAGGTATATGAAAATGCGAATGCTGCTGCCGCTGAGCAGGTGGATTATCTGGGGAACATACCCAGGCCTCCTCAAAATAATTCTGCCAATGATTTTTCTGCTTTTTCTAATTTTTCTGCACCTCATGGTTTTAATTCTTCTTCGAACTTTTATAATCCTGGATGACATAACCATCCTAATTTTTATTAGAGTAACCCTGCTAATGATGCACGCCCGCCACACGATTTTACACCACCACCACCACCACAACAAAACCAAAATCTTCAAAAAAAACCTCTCTTTGGAAGAAATTTTATCTAGATATATAAGCTCGAACGATGCTACTATTAGGAACTTAACAGGGTCGCTGAGAAGTTTAAAAAACCAGGTTGGGCAACTTGCCAAGGCTTTTTCCGAGAGACCACCAGGAACTCTTCCCTCGAACACTGAACCTAACGCAAGGGAGCACGCAAATGCGATTTCCCTTCGGAGCGGTAAAGTTATTAACGAGCCCACCACCAGGGAAGAGCCAAAGGTGATTGTCCCTCCTTTTGTGGAAACAATTATCCCCACGAAAAATGATAAATCAACTTTTGGAAATGAAAAATCTACCTTAGATAAAGAAAAAGATACTTCTGTTTTTTCTGATTTTGGAAAAGAAAATGATGACGTTCAAAATGATGCTCCAGTTGTTATAAAGGAATTTCCGCCACCCCCTTATTCGGCTCGACTTAGGAAAGAAAAACTGGACGATCAGTACCAATGCTTCCTTAAAATGTTCAAACAAATTCATATTAATTTACCATTTCATGAAGTGATTAGTCAAATTCCTAAGTATGCAAAATATCTTAAGGATTTATTAACAAACAAGACGAAATTGGAAAATTTATCGCATGTAACACTAAATGAAGAATGCTCGACGGTCGTTAAAAACTCTAATCTTCCTAAAAAGATAAACGATCCGGGTATTTTTTCCATCCCTTGCATTTTTGGTGATCTGTTTGTTAAACATACGTTAGCAGATCTAGGAGCGAGCATCAATTTGATGCCCTTTTCATTATTCAAAAAGCTAGGATTGGGCACTCTTAGCCCTACAAGAATGAGTATCCAGTTAGCCGATAGGTCGATCAAATATCTGTTAGGTATTGTTGAGCACGTGCTAGTAAAGGTCGAGAAATTCATCTTCCAGGTGGATTTTGTCATTGTCGATATTGAAGAGGATGTTGAGGTCACTCTTATCCTTGGTCGACCCTTCCTAGCCACCTCTCGAGCGGTCATCGATGTTTGTAACGGAAAGTTGTATTTGCGTGTGGGAGTTGATGAGGTCACATTTTCTATCAATCAATCAATGAAAAACTCTTTAAAAAAATGATGATTCATGCTTCTTTCTTGATGTTTTAAATGACGATTCTTCACTTTATTTTTCTAACATCTCTTCAAATGAATTTTCCTCTTCTTTTTCTGAAATTTCTTCATATGATTTTGAAAACACGGTTATGTCATTACAAGCAAATTTTGAAAATGATTCTGTCTTTGGTAGAAAAAAGTATGAAAATCTTATTTTTGAAAAAGAAAAGAATTTGAAAAACTCTTATGATGAACCGCCCATCTTGATTTAAAACCTCTCCCTGATCATCTAAAATATGCTTTTCTTGAAAAAAATTCTAAATTGCCCGTTATAATCTCGGCCTATCTTTCTCAATCCAAAAACGATCAGTTGATCGAAGTACTACAAAAGCATCGCCGAGCTATAGCGTGGCAAATTTCCGACATTTCTTGCATAAGCATTCTTTTTGTACTCATAAAATATTTTTTGAAAATAATCCTAAGGGTGTAGTCCAACCACAACGTCGTCTCAATCTGAATATGAAAGAGGTAGTGAAGGAAGAGGTGCTTAAGTTATTAGATGCGGGGATAATTTATCCGATTTCTGATAGTCAGTGGGTTAGTCCGGTACAGTTTGTTCCTAAGAAGGGTGGGATTACGGTAGTAATGAACGAAAATAATGACTTAATTCAAACTAGGACGATAACGGGATGGAGGATGTGCATCGAATACCGTAAGCTAAACGATGCCACTCGAAGAGATCACTTCCCCCTCCCCTTTATCGATCAAATTTTAGAACGTTTATCCGGGCACAGTTTTTATTACTTCCTCGACGGCCTCTCGGGTTGTTTTCAAATACCTATTGCACCCGAGGACCAAGAGAAGACACCGTTCACTTGCCCCTTTGGGACTTTTGCTTATAGTAGAATGCCTTTCGGGTTATGCAACGCACCCGCTACCTTTCAGCGGTGTATGCTTGCTATTTTTGATAAATAAGTAGAAAATATTATGGAAGTATTTGTGGACTATTTTTCTGTTTTTGGCGACTCCTTTGATTTATGTTTAGAAAATTTGGAAAAAGTTTTACAACGCTATGAAGAAACCAACTTAGTTTTAAATTGGGAGAAGTGCCACTTTATGGTGCGTGAAGGCTTAGTCCTTGGCCATAAGATTTCCGCTAAGGGAATTGAAGTGGACAAGGCAAAAATTGAAGTAATTGAAAAGTTACCGCCTCCTACAAATATTAAAGCGATTAGAAGTTTTTTAGGGCATGCGGGTTTTTATCGACGATTCATTAAAGTCTTTTCAATAATTAGTAAGCCTCTCACCCACCTTCTCGAAAAAGAAACTCCTTTCGTTTTTGATGAATCTTGTCTCGCTGCGTTTGAATTAATTAAATCCAAGCTATAAATGCTCCTATTATGATCGCCCCAGTTTCGGATTTAACATTCAAAATAATGTGTGATGCGAGTAATCATGCGGTAGGTGCGTTTCTAGGACAACGAATTGCTAAGAACTTTCATCTGATTTTCTATGCTAGTAAAACTCTAACTTCTGCTCAAGAAAATTACACCACGATAGAGAAAGAACTTTTAGCTGTTATTTTTATTTTTGATAAATTTCGACCGTATGTTACTCTTGCTAAAGTTATTGTTTTTACGGATCATTCTGCTTTGAAGTACCTCCTTTCTAAACCGGATGCCAAGCCGCATCTTATTCATTGGATCTTATTACTTCAAGAATTCGACTTGGAAATCCAGGATAAGAAAGGAGCGGAAATTTAGCAGCTGATCATCTTTCTCGTCTTAAAAATCCCAAACTTGATAATTTAAATGAAAATTTTATTAATGACTCTTTTCTGGATGAACGACTTTTAAATATTTCTTCTTCTACCCCCGGGTTTGCCGATCTGACTAATTATATTGTGGCCCGAGCCCTTCTAAAAGAATACTCTTCTCACCAAAAGAAGAAATTCTTTTTGGAATTGAAGTATTATTTTTGGGAGGGCCCCTTTCTATTTCGCATTTGTGCGGATCAGGTGGTTAGAAGATGTGTTTCCCGGAAAGAAGGTCAACAAATTTTAAAGCATGTTCATGAAGGTCCGACTGGCGGGCATTTTCAAGCAAACCGCACCGCCCACAAAGTTCTTAGTGCTGGCTTTTACTGGCCAAGCATATTTAAAGATGCCCAACTTTTTGTGAGCGGGTGTGATCGGTGCCAAAGGACTGGAAACTTATCTAACAAAAATGAAATGGAACAAAATTATTTTTTATAATGCGAAGTTTTTGATTCAAGGGGCATTGACTTTGTAGGCCCGTTTCCCTCAAGTTTAGGAAATAAATATATTCTAGTCGCAGTAGATTATGTTTCCAGGTGGGCGGTGGCCCAAGCTTTACCAAGAAATGATGCTCGCGTCGTAGTTGCCTTTATTAAAAAATTATTTTCTCGTTTTGGTTTTCCTCGAGCAATCGTTAGTGATAGGGGAAGTCATTTTTGCAACGCTTAACTCGATAAAGCTTTAACTAAATATGGCGTTACACATATACTATCAACTGCTTATCACCCCCAAACTAACGGTCAGGTCGAGGTAGTCAATCGAGAGCTTAAAAGAATTTTGGAAAAAACTGTTTCTACTTCCCATAAGGATTGGTCTTTAAAGTTAGACGGTGCTCTTTGGGCCTATCGGACAGCGTACAAGACCACTATTGGTTGTATTCCTTTTCGACTAGTCTACGGAAAATCGTGTCATCTCCCGGTAGAAGTAGAGCACCGTGCGTATTGGGCGTTAAAGTTTTTTAATTTTGATCCGCACTCGGTCGGTGAGCATAGAAAAACCCAACTAAATGAGGTTGACGAGTGGCGAGCATACGCTTATGAAAATAATAAAATTTATAAAGAACGCACGAAATTTTATCACGATAAGAACTTGCGCCATCCTAAAACGTTTAAACCTGGCGATCACGCTCTTCTTTTCAATTCTCGCCTACGTCTTTTTCCTGGCAAACTTAAATCTAGATGGTCTGGACCATTTACGGTCAAGGACGTTTATCCTTATGGAACTGTGTTGCTTTCGCACCCCGATAAGGGTGATTTTAAAGTGAATGGGCATAGACTTAAACTTTATTTTTCAAATGATTCTGTGTCTCCTACAACGTAGGATCTTGTCTTGGACTCTTAAATATTTATCTTGTTGTGGAACATTTTTATTTTTGGACTTATTATTATTATTATTATTATTATTATTATTATGAAACTTGTAATTTTATTCGGACTTTAACTTGTGTAATAAAGAACAATCTTGGGCACCTGCCCACAGACTCTTTTTTTTTCTGCTTTTATTTTGCTCTTCCTTCCGGAGGCCAACCAAGCAAGTTCGTGACCGCCGCTCCAATGTTGCTGATATAAAGATGGATCAAGTCCAACCTGCTAACGATCAAGTGCACTAAAAAGCAAGCATGGGGGAGCGACATCCGCCTTCATCCCACAAACCCGGGGAAGTCCTGTTTTTTTATTTCATTTACTTTCTGCAGTTTTCTCTCCTTCTCAGTCTCCTTCTCGTTTTTATTTTTGTTTATTTCATTGAGGACAATGAAAAATCTAAGCTTGGGGGAGGGTTTAGTTAGTTTCTCTTTTTCCTTTTTCTTTCAAAACTCCAAAAACCTCTTTTGCTTTCTTAAAATCAAAATCTAAAAAATTAGTATAGTTTTGTTAAGCTTCTTTAGTATTGCTTTTATTTTAGCCTTATCAAAAATCAAAAAATTAAAAAAAATCTATAAAAAAAATTGCTAAAATCTATTTGAAAAACAAAATCTAAAATTATTTTCTATCTTTATTTTTATGTTTCTTCTAGTGATGTGTAGGCCCGTGCGTTTCCGTAGTTCTATTTAGATCTCTTTGAAACAGTTTTCTAAATTTATCAATTTAACATAACTTTTTTTACTAGTTTCTTTTTCTTAAATATAGGAATCCGATTTCTATGTTATAAGTTAGCAATTTGTAGTTATGTCTTTTTATTCGGTTAGTTGCTTACGAATGATTGCTAGGTAATGTTATCTCTTTTTCATTTGTGGGGTAATACTTTCTTGGTGTCTAGAACTTGTCCCTAGCTACTCTCGAAGCATGTGCGTCGTTTTTACATACTTTAGAAATGATTTAGGCCACCCTTTGACTCGTTTGAGCTTTTCCTGGCCACCAAAAAAATTTACCATTGCAATACAATTTTGGGCCTTTTCCATTTTTATTTATTTTTAGCTCCACCTTTCATTTCATTATTTCACCAAAGCCAAAATCCATTTCCTATTTTCACACTAAACCTTGAGCTTAAATATTAATTTTGTGAAGGATTATATCTTTCAATGAACAGGAAACTTTATAGCTTATATTTGGAGTTTTCCTTAAAGTTTTTAAAAAAAGAGTTATTTTCAAAAGTATCATCAAAATGAAATGGAAAAAAAGTATTTTATTTTTGGCCAATATTATGAAAAGAAAAGAAAAAAAAATACATGACCTTATGTTTGTTTTAGCTTGAATTGAAGTACTTATCATTCCTCTTCATGTGTTTATGTTTATTTTTTTTAAGCTTAACCTTGGTTTAGTGTTTAAGCCCTTATGTTTATCCTTATTTTCATTTCCTAATCATTTACCTAAGCCAAGTTTTAACGCCTACTAGAAGTCCTATTAATTTTTAGAACGTAAATTCGCGTAGTGGAGAAAGTGTGAACGCACAAGCCTATGGCCACCATCATTGATGGATTTCTTTGGAGGTTATCTTGAGGTGTCTTAGTGATAATTGTTATTCTAGCAGCCTAGTAGTTCGTTAATGCGCCATTTAATTAGAACGTTTACTTTTGCTTTTCTTATTTTCTTAAAGTTATTGATGTCTTGTTTTAAGATTTAGAAATGTGTAAATTTTCTTTATGTTCTAATGATATTTTTAGGTCTCCACTTTTAAGTTTTCTATTGTGTACTTCTCACCCCATTAGTTGTTAACATAGGAATTAGGATAGTTTAATTTTTCATGTTTTGTTTTTCTTAATTATGAAATCTAAATTTGCTTTATTTACTTTTTCCCTAGTTTTCAATTCTATTTGCTTGAGGGCAAGCAAATGCTCTAGCATGGGGGAATTTGATGACTACTTTTAGTCATCGTTTTTGGTATAGTTTAGTTTAAGAAATTCCTAAGAATATTGGTATTTTTGCTTACTTTATTCTTGTTATGTTTATTTTCATATTTTATTTGTTTTGTTATGAATATAATATTTTTTTAGGTTATGATATGTTTATGTTATGATCAATTTTATTTTTATTTTATGTTATGTTATGTTTTGATAAAAATTATGTGTCTAATTTGTTATATTCTATTTTGTTTTGCAGCCCATACCCGAGCCTTCTTCATTGATCCAAACCATGCAGCCTACATGATGCAGCCCGGCCACTTCAACAACCATGCAGCCTACATGATGCAGCCCGGCCACTTTAACATCCATGCAGCCCGGCCACTTCAACACCCATGCAGCCCTCTTCGTTGGAGCAGCCCACAAATTACATGGCCGGCCTCCTCCACACTTCAAGATGCAACCCGCCCCCTTCAAAGTGCAGCCCACTCTCTCCATTCGTTGGTCCATTTGAGGCCCATGCATGGCCGGTTCCCTCCCCCCTTTTTTCATCAACATATTTCCATATTTCTCTCCCCATTCATGCATGGTCGGCCACCTCATGCCCTCTCTCCCCCTCCTTATTTATTTCCATATGCATGCACCTTACCACTACACATGGCCGGCCACTTTTTTTCTCCCCTCTTTATTTCTTATTCATTCCCCTTTTCTATTTTATATTTTATAATTCATTCCCTTAAAGTCCATGCATTGAACCCACCTCTCTCTCTCCACCTCATTAAATATCATTCATGTATTCTCTCCACTTCATTTAATGTCATGCATGAACTTCTCTCCCTTTACATGGCGGGCCACCCCCCTTGCCTCCTCCTCTTCATTCCCATCTAGAATCTTCCCTCCTCATCTATAAAAGGCACCATGGTCTCATGCTTTGGAGGTTAGATTTTGGAGAAAGCAAGTGGAGAGTACAAGTCAAGAGAGCTTTTGTTGTAATTTTATTTCTTAGTTTACCTTGTTGCAATCTTATTTCGTTTAAGTAATTTAGTATTATTTTGTTTTAGCATTGTGTACTCTTTCGTTTAGTATCAAAAAAAATGAAATTTTCTTCTCTTTACATTGTTATTTCCTTTTCCAAAATGTGTAGCTAATCTTCTCTTAGCCTTCGATTGTGAGGATCCTGTTGAAGCCAAAATTGACCTCTGTGTAGTTCGGAGGTCCCTGGAAAGGGGTGACCTCACACCTACTACACTCGAGAGAACGTCATGGACCGGAGACTTTGGAGACTATGAACAGACCCTCGGCTCTAGTGCGGAGGTCCCACCTCACACCCGGAAGCCTACCTGAGCTCTTCCCCTCCCTTACCAAAGGGATAGGCTGGGCGCCTTGGAGAGCTCTCTCTACTCTACCAAGAAGAAGCTAAGGGAGGAGTAAGCTAAGAAAAAGATCCTCTCCAAGGCACCCAAGGGGGTCTATTTATAGTTTTCCAAATCCCATGTGCCAAAAATAATCAAAATACCCCTACGGCCAAAAGGCCTCGGGCCAATAGGAAACCGCCACGCCGGGGGGTAGAGAAGGAAAAACGCGTCACCTAAAGCAAATAGGGGACCCACCCTACGGGATGGGGCGAGACCCGGCCTGGGGGACGGTCTCGTCCGGCCTACCCACCGGACTGGGCGAGAACCGGCCTGGGAGCCGGTCTCGCCTGGCTGCCTGCGGGGCTGGGCGAGACCCGGCCTGGGGGCCGGTCTCGCCTGGCCTACTCGCCGGGCTGGGCGAGACCCGGCCTGGGGGTCGGTCTCGCTTAGCTGCCCGCGGGGATGTGCGAGACCCGGCCTGGGGGCCGGTCTCGCCCGGCCTACTCGCCGGGCTGGGCGATACCCGGCCTGGGGGCCGGTTCTCGCCTGGCTGCCCGCGGGGCGGGGCGAGACCCGGCCCGCGGGCCGGTCTCGCCCGGCCTACCCGCCGTGCTTCGCGAGACCCGGCCTGGGGGCCGGTATCCCCTAGCTGCCCGCGGGGCGAGCCGAGACCCGGCCCGAGGGCCGGTCTCGCCCGGCCTACCCGCCGGGCTCGGGGCCGATCTCACCGGCCTGAGGGAAAGTGGGAGGGGGAGGGCCTACTGATCCCGCCTCCACACCCAATTGGCCCGGGCGGGTGCCTACCAACCTGCCGCTCTTACACTCCAACTAAGGGGCCGCTGGGGGAGGCTGATTTCTCCTCCCCCTACTAGTATGTTTCCAGGCTAGAGCCAAAATTGGCCACCGAGAGTGCAAAATACTCAAAAGCTTAAAAACTAAGCACGCCTCGTTCAGGGTCCACTCTTCGCGAATACGGTGTTGTACACAATCCCCGCTCTTTCGAGGTTGGCACAAGCTCGGAAAGAAACATCCAACCCAACGTATTCGCGTAGTGTAACTTCCCCGCGGGGTCAACCTGTCATGCCAGCTATGGGAGCGTGGGTGGTGAGAGCTTCTCTGGAAACAAACTTGGCTCCCACGAGAGATCAACCGGCCCTGTCAGCTAGTGAGAGTCTGACAGCGGAATCCATCTCGGAGCAAAGGACTTGGCTTCCACGAGAGATCAACCTGACCTGCCAGCTAGATGAGAGCCTGGTAGCGGAATCCATCTCGGAGCTAAGGGACTTGGCCTCCACGAGAGATCAACCTGCCCTGCCAGTTAGATGAGAGCCTGGCAGTGGAATTCATCTCGGAGCTAAGGACTTGGCTTCCACGAGAGATCAACCTGCTCTGCCAGCTAGATGAGAGCGTGGCAGCGGAATCCATCTCGGAGCTAAGGGACTTGGCCTCCACGAGAGATCAACCTGCCCTGCCAGCTAGATGAGAGCCTGGCAGCGGAATCCATCTCGGAGCTAAGGGACTTGGCCTCCACGAGAGATCAACCTGCCCTACCACCTAGATGAGAGCCTGGCAGCGGAATCCATCTCGAGGTGAGACCTTCCCAACCTCAGAGAGATCAACCTGCCCTGCCAGCTAGGTGAGAGCCTTGCAGCGGAATCCATCTCGAGGTGAGACCTTCCCACCCTCCGAGAGATCAACCTGTCCTGCCAGCTAGGTGAGAACCTGGCAGCGGAATCCATCTCGAGGCTAAGTACTTGGCTTCCACGAGAGATCAACCTGCCCTGCCAGCTAGATGAGAGCCTGACAGCGGAATCCATCTCGGAGTTAAGGCACTTGGCCTCCACGAGAGATCAACCTGCCATGCCAGCTAGATGAGAGCCTCGCAGCGGAATCCATCTCGAGGTGAGACCTTCCCAACCTCCGAGAGATCAACATGCCCTTCCAGCTAGGTGAGAGCCTGGCAGCAGAATCCATCTCGAGGTGAGAGCTTCCCACCCTCCGAGAGATCAACCTGCCCTGCCAGCTAGGTGAGAGCCTGATAGCGGAATCCATCTCGAGGTGAGACCTTCCCACCCTCCGAGAGATAAACCTGCCCTGCCAGCTAGGTGAGAGCCTGACAGCGGAATCCATCTCGAGGTGAGACCTTCCCACCCTCCGAGAGATCAACCTGCCCTGCCAGCTAGGTGAGAGCCTGGCAGCGGAATCCATCTCGAGGTGAGACCTTCCCACCCTCCGAGAGATCAACCTGCCCTGCCAGCTAGGTGAGAGCCTAGCAGCGGAATCCATCTCGAGGTGAGACCTTCCCACTCTCCGAGAGATCAACCTGCCCTGCAAGCTAGGTTAGAGCCTGGCAGCGGAACCCATCTCGAGGTGAGACCTTCCTACCCTCCGAGAGATCAACCTGCCCTGCCAGCTAGGTGAGAGCCTGGCAGCGGAATCCATCTCGAGGTGAGACCTTCCCACCCTCCGAGAGATAAACCTGCCCTGCCAGCTAGGTGAGAGCCTGGCAGCGGAATCCATCTCTAGGTGAGACCTTCCCACCCTCCGAGAGATCAACCTGCCCTGCCAGCTAGGTGAGAGCCTGGCAGCGGAATCCATCTCGAGGTGAGACCTTCCCACCCTCCGAGAGATCAACCTGCCCTGCCAGCTAGGTGAAAGCCTGGCAGCGGAATCCATCTCGAGGTGAGACCTTCCCACCCTCCGAGAGATCAACCTGCCCTGCCAGTTAGGTGAGAGCCTGGCAGCGGAATCCATCTCGAGGTGAGACCTTCCCACCCTCCGAGAGATCAACATGCCCTGCCAGCTAGGTGAGAGCCTGGCAGCGGAATCCATCTCGAGGTGAGACCTTCCCAACCTCCGAGAGATCAACCTGCCCTGCCAGCTAGGTGAGAGCCTGGCAACGGAATCCATCTCGAGGTGAGACCTTCCCAACCTTCGAGAGATCAACCTGCCCTGCCAGCTAGGTGAGATCCTGGCAGCGGAATCCATCTAGAGGTGAGACCTTCCCACTCTTCGAGAGATCAACCTGCCCTGCCAGCTAGGTGAGAGCCTGGCAGCGGAATCCATCTTGAGGTGAGACCTTCCCAACCTCCGAGAGATCAACCTGCCCTGCCAGCTAGGTGAGTGCCTGGCAGCGGAATCCATCTCGAGGTGAGACAACTAGGCATCAACGAGAGGTACCGCCGGCCCTGCCCAGCCAGTGAGAGCCTGGGCAGCGAGACCGTCTCGGAGCAAAGGAACTAAGCATCTCAATCAATCCTTACCAAATCCTACATCCTCAAACGGGGAGAAATGGATGGGTTACACGATCCCCCCGACTCAGCTGGTTAGGGGTAGCACTTATTATAAGACAAGAAAAATAAAAAAAACTACCGCAAGGCGAGGCACCCTCACGGGGCCTGGGCATGACGACCGTCTTCCGCCTCCTTTTCCTCGGGCACTTCCATCTTGCTCAAGCTCTCCATGACCTTCTCCATGTCCTCTGCTTGGGCCAACCAAGAGATGGTGTTGACAGCCGTGATGTAGCACTGCCTTGCCATCCTGGAGTCCCCCTTGACTCTGACCTGGATCCCTTCGGAGCTGAACTTGATGCATTGGTGGAAGGAAGATGGTACGCAACGAAAGGCGCTGATGAGGGGCCTTCCGAAGATGGCGTTGTAGCTGCTTGGAGCGTCAACAATGACGAATCGGCAGTTCCTTGAGGCCCCTCCCAACTTTACTTGGAGTCCTACTCCACCTTCGACCTCCTTTCTTTCTCCTGAGAATCCGAACAGGGGTCTGTCTGAGGCCAACACCCTCCTTGGCTCTACCTTCATCTCCTCAAACGCCTTCCGGAAAATGACGTTGACGGAGCTCCCGTTGTCAACCAAGATTCGGGAGATGCTATAGCCCTCGATGGTCGTCTGGATGACCAGCGCATCACAGAACGGATCCTCATGATCTGGTAGGTCCTTCACCGAGAAGGTGATCTTCTCCTCCTGGGGCGAGGTCTGGGAGGTTGAGGCGACGCTCATGCGGTACATGACATGGAGGCTTGCCTTCCGAGTGGCCTCGATCCCCACTCCACCATGGATCACCGTTATACTGCCTCGGGGTCCGACATCGACCTGGTCCTCACAAACATCATCCCCTCCTAGTCTGGGCAGAACCTCTTCAACCCGCACTGGCGGCTGTAGCTGGGCAGGGTCTCTCGCCCCCCTCACTTCCAGGAACTCGGGGCAGGTAGCTGTAGCGTGCCCCTCCACCTAGTGGAAGTCACAGTACGACAACTCTACCCTGACCCTTCTCCTTCCCTGGCGGTTCCTCCTCTCCCTTCGACCAATCTCCATCGCTTGCTGTGGTGGGGCCAGGAGCTGCCTAGGGGCTTGCCTCTGGAAGTTGAACCTCCCTTGGCACCCATGGAAGTTTCCCCCATCTTGGGCGTAACCTCTTCCCGGACCCTGAACGGGTCCTCTCTGCTGTCTCCAACCTGGCTCTGGACCCTCCTGAGCTCTCCGCTCCTCCCTCCTTCTTCCTTCCTGATGCCTTGAGTCACCTCGATCCTTTGACTTAATCTCTGTTAGCTCTGCCATCTTCTTTACAAATGCAGGGTTGGCTGCCTCCATGGCTATCTCCTCAGCCGCCCTTTCCATCAACTCCTCAAAGGAAAAGGGGGCCTTCCGGGTCAAGCTCATCTTGAAGAAGCCCTCCTTCAGCCTGACAGTGAAGGCCATCTGGAGAGCATACCCTGGCATCTCCGGGACCTCCAGGATCTCCCCCTGGAACCTATCTACGTAACGGGCCAGCGACTCCTCGGCCCCCTGCCTTATCAGGAAGATGGACTTGGGGCTCCTCTTTCGCTTCTTGGAGGTGGAGAAGCGAAGCTGAAAGCTCCGGCTCAAGTCCTCGAACCCATAGATCGACCTTTGATGGAGTTGATGGAACCAGTCCCTTGCCTTCTCATTCAACGTGATCGCAAAGAGGCGACACTTGAAGGCATCCGTCATCGGCCTGATGGAGACGACATCCTCGAACCACTGCAGATGCTGAACGGGGTCATCCTTCCCGGTGTAGTAAGCCATGTCTGGCTCTCTGAACCCCTCAGGAACGGGAGCTGAGATGATCAGCTCGCTAAAGGGTGACCCCCTAAGGGGTGGTCTCGCCACCTCCACTCGCGCAACCTTCTCGCCTGGGAGGTTGGCACTCGCCGGGCTAGAGAACAACTCCCGGCCAGTGATGTCTCGCTCGACCCCATCTCCCATCCTCTCCTTTCCTGGCCTTCTTCCTGCTGCGCTTCCTTCTCCCCCTGCTGGGGTCATCTCGCCTAGACCCCTGGGAGTCGACTCATCGAGGGGGGGAGCTAGCTTCTGGGTGGTCGGGGTAGAGCTGCCACCCTAAGGAGCAATGCTTCGCAGCATCTCCATGATACCCTGGATAGAGGCCATGAACTCTTGCCTCCCCACAAAGGGTCCTGAGCTGGGGAGCTCGCCGAGATCATCACAACCTCCCTGACCTCCAGTCATGACTCTCTCCCGAGATCTTCTGTGTTGGTCACTCTCCACGCTCACCGCACCAAAAGTGTTGAAGCCAAAATTGACCTATGTGGAGTTCGGGGGTCCCTGGAAAGGGGTGACCTCACACCTACTATACTCGAGAGAACGTCACGGACCGGAGACTTAGGATACTATGAACAGACCCTCGGCTCTAGCGCGGAGGTCCCACCTCACACCCGGAAGGCTACCTGAGCTCTTCCCCTCCCTTACCAAAGGGCTAGGCTGGGCGCCTTGGAGAGCTCTCTCTACTCTACCGAGAAGAAGCTAAGGGAGGAGGAAGCTAAGAAAAAGATCCTCTCCAAGGCACCCAAGGGGGTCTATTTATAGTTTTCCAAATCCCATGAGCCAAAAATGACCAAAATACCCGTACGGCCAAAAGGCCTCGGGATAATAGGAAACCGCCACGCCGGGGGGGTAGAGAAGGAAAAACGCATCACCTAAAGCAAATAGGGGACCCACCCTGCAGGACGGGGCGAGACCCGGCCTGGGGGCCGGTCTCGCCTGGCTGCCCGGGGGGCTGGGCGAGACCCGGCCTGGGGGCCGTTCTGGCCCGGCCTACTTGCCAGGCTGGGAGAGACCCGGCCTATGGGCCGGTCTCGCCTGGCTGCCCGCGGGGCTGGGCGAGAGCCGGCCTGGGGGCCGGTCTCGCCCGGCCTACTCGCCGGGCTGGGCGAGACCCGGCCTGGGGGCCGGTCTCGCGTGGCTGCCCGCGTGGCTGGTCGAGACCCGGTCCGCGGGCCGGTCTCGCCCGGCCTACCCGCCGGGCTTGGCAAGACCCGGCCTGGGGGCCGGTCTCGCCTAGCTGCCCGCGGGGCGGGGCGAGACCCGGCCCGAGGGCCGGTCTCGCCCGGCCTACCCGCCGGTCTCGGGGCCGATCTCGCCAGCCTGAGGGGAAAGGGGGAGGGGGAGGGCCTGCTGA
This sequence comes from Platanthera guangdongensis, assembly GCA_039583875.1. Taxonomy (NCBI): domain Eukaryota; kingdom Viridiplantae; phylum Streptophyta; class Magnoliopsida; order Asparagales; family Orchidaceae; genus Platanthera; species Platanthera guangdongensis. The sequence goes on along the minus strand of CM077148.1, from coordinate 147,770,341 downwards.
TCCCTCTCCACACCCAATTGGCCCGGGCGGGTGCCTACCAACCTGCCGCTCTCACACTCCAACTAAGGGGCCGCTGGAGGAGGCCGATTTCTCCTCCCCCTACTAGTATGTTTCCAGGCTAGAGCCAAAATTGGCCACCGAGAGTGCAAAATACTCAAAAAGCTTAAAAACTAAGCACACCTCGTTCTGGGTCCACTCTTCGCGAATACGGGGTTGTACAAATCCATAAAATGAGATGAGGGTTTCTTTTATTTCATAGTTTTATTTTTGCTTAATTATACTCGATCCTTCTTTGATTTTTATTTTGTCAACTCCGTATTTCCGGTATACGGTAGTAGGCTTGGGATCTCATATTTGAGTAGCCGAGAGGCTCATGAATGTGAAAGATCACTCAAAGAAGGAAGGAGTTGAACGGAACCCTAGAGATAGGATGATGTAAATCTTCCGGATTGGAGTGAAATCCAATAGTGCGGGTCACCTCGATAATGCGGCTTTAGGCCTTTTTGACTTGAAAGAGATTTCGATCGAAACGTCTATAACTCGGGGGATTTAATGCTCTAGCGAGATTATTTCCTAATTTCAGATCCGTCACGGTCGAGTATGATTTGCAAATTTAAAACTATGACTTTTTATCCCTCTCATCTCGTTTTATGGTGAATCTTCGGTCGAATGCTAAATCTTTATTATAAGTTTTCCGTCTAAATATTATCTTTCATTTTAGTTTAAAAATTCTCAAAACTCACTTTCTTTCGGTAGGATAATAGTTCAAGCGTGAGTAGCAGTATTTGACAACCCCATGTTTAAATACGACCTTGATACTACAATTCGATAGGTACACTTGCCTGTTCGGGTTTTAGCCCATCAGGAGTTGAACAATATTCATATGATAATATTGTTCCTACTCCTCTTCCAGAAGAACACACTGATGGTGATCAGTGGACTGAACCCTCTACTGTTGTTGATATTCCTACCTTCAGCCTTACTGCTGAACAGATATCCAGAGCCAAAGGAGAGTCTACTGCTGAGGAAGATACAGAGGACAGGCTAAGGAAAAGTTGGTATAGAGAAGAGATGGAAACCAGGCCTGACTTTGAAAGATGGAGTCCTCAATTAAGGACTATTACTCTATTAACCTGGGATCAAATTAAGGGAAACAAAACTGAAAGGAGAAAGCTATATAGCTTCCTAAAATGAGCTAAGCTTGAAAGAAATTAATAGGCAAGAAGGAAATTTAGAAGAGACAAGAAGACAGGTGTAGTGCCTCCAGATGCTCTTGAGCCAAACAAATACTTACCAAAGCCCTACAGTTACTTTGAAAGATAAAAAAGCAAAAGAAGACTGATGCTGATGAAAAGGATGCTAAGAAACCAAGTGGGGGCATAGTTATCAAGGAACCTGAAACTTGAAATGTTTATGTATTAGGTTCCTTAAGGGCTCTAGGAAATGAACTTTATTATAAGCACATTGTCTCTTTATAATTATCATTTTATATATTAATCACACTTTTGATTATATGTTAATTATTACTCTTGTTTACTGTGAATGTATATCTCCTTCATATGGAAATGTATATCATTGACTAGGGCTTTGACTTCTTCAAATAGGGGGAGATTGTTGGGTCCATTGATCACAATATCCTATATTTGAAGAAGGCCCACAAGGCAATGATATATACATGATTGTATCTGATATATGTTCAAAGTTCATTGTATGCAGGTTGTATACTGTTACATTGATTAGATAGGTTGCCTGGGTAACAATGATAGTGGGACTCAAGAAAGGATGCTGGATGAGTATAAAATAGGCTTAGTACAGAAGCGTTGAGTGAACTCACTTCACACAATACCAAGATTCTAAAGTCTTTGACAGGAGATCCAATAGTTAAAGCCTCAGTGTTGTTGACTTGAAATATATCCAAGGACAGAAGCATTGAATGAAGGCATTTCACTCAACGCCTACTCAAAAGGATTTTTGGTTATGTACAGAAGTGTTGAGTGAAGACGGATCACTCAACACCTCATCAAGAAGTCAACAAAGTCCACAAGAGTTAAGTGTAGAAGCTTCGGTCAATGCCTTTATATAGGAAAATCAATTAAGTACAAAAGTATTGAGTGATGAAGGCTCACTCAATGCCTTATTAGTTAGGCTATACAAGTCAAATGTGAAAATTTATAGTTGCCTACCTAAATCACCTAGAGGGCGGTGAATATGTGAATTGTGCGTCTTTTTGCGGATTAAAATTACAAACCAATGCACAGATCTATCTACCAATCAAACACAGACGAGGAAAGATTTATAGTGGTTCCCAACCTTGTGTACATCCACTTTCCCTCACCGATCTAGCAATACACTAGACTCGGCTACTCCACTATCTCGGATTGAAAATCAATCCTACCCTCGGGACAACATTCCTACAATCTCGATACACAAAACGGATCTACACTCGGAAGATAAAGCTTCCTACAAACTCGGAGACAAAATGCTCCTACACTCGGAGAAATTTCTCCAACAAGAATGAAATAAAATTGTATAAAAATACAAACAGTGAAACTTGTCAGATCTGCAAGTAATCGACCAGGATCTTCTTCTTCTAGACTTTTCGGCTTTATCAGATAGGTGAAGAAAACCTCGGCAAAATCATATCTGAATCTTCTTGACTTTACACGATCGAATAGAGGATGAAGAGTTGAGCGGAAATCTCGATCTGTAAAATATTCTTAATCTGAATCCTCTGAAAATGAATACCCTAGCCGGTCGGGAATCTGCGACGGCAACGATGGCGGATTTCGTTTCTTGGAGAGAGAGAGAGGAGACAGAAAGCGGCTGCAAAAACTTCTTAAAAAATAATCTTCTTAAAATTTAGAATTGTTAGGGTTTGTCGGTTTAGACAAGACCTTTTATAGGAGAGGAGAAGATTAGCCATAATTGAGTCTTATGGGAGACACATGGACCAATCACGTCAAAGTTTATTAATAAGACCGTTAGGTCTGGACTTAATGAATTTTTTGAAAAGTCAAAGTAAAATACTCGAGATATACAAGATTACTCGAGTACATGCAACACTACTCGAGTAGGTAGAAGATGACTACTCGAGTATATAAGAAAAACTATTCGAGAGAGTATGAGATGATCACTCGAGTACATGGAGTCAACTACTCAAGTAAATAAAAGGAGAAAAAAATCAGCTACTCGAGTAACAAGAATAACATACTCGAGAACTTAAGTACTTACGCGAGAGGTGTAGTAGATTACTCGAGTATAAGAAATACTACTCGAGTATATAAGAATGAACTACACGAGTGTATAAGAAACTACTCGAGTCATAAACTTAGAAAATTTCTGGACTAGAAAACAGAACTACTTTAGTATAGAAGTTGAACTACTCGAGATAAATAGAACTACTCGATTATATGGATATGACTACTCGAGTAATTCACTTAGAGAAATTTTCTGGAATGGAATTCTGGATTACACTTGTATAAACACTGGACTACTCGAGTAGTAGATGAACTACTCTAGTACATGAATTAGACTACTCGAGTAAGTGAGAAGTACCCGAGAGTCAAAATTCAACTACTCGAGACAGAAGATAGAACTACTCGAGTATATAAGATGACTACTCGAGTATTTAACTTAGAAAAATTTGAGAAGATAATTTTTGTAAAACCCTAGAGGAGAAAAGAAACTACTCAAGTAGTTATCTTAACTACTCGAGAGAAATAATTAGACTACTCGGGATATATGTTAACTACTCGAGTAGGAGTATTATTACTCGAGTATGAACCCAGTAACTTACTCGAGTAAGTAAAGAACTACTCGAGTACTTTACTTAGGAAAATTTTCTTGACAGAATTTTTCTTCTTCTAAGGGATGACTAGCATCAAGTCTTTTCACATAGTCCTAGAGCTTGAATATGAAGTGTATCCCAATAGAGAGGCTACACATGATTCAACACTTTGGAGCACACAATGAGGGATTACATTGTATGGTCTTGTGTTTGGTGACCCATTGTAGACTGACATTGGTGTACACTTCCCATAAGAATTCCTGCAAACACATAACTCAAACCAAGCATCAAATACAACTTAATTCATCTTAGTTCAAGGGTGACTTCATCAAATCTGGGTTAGTGTGGATACAATACCCAACAATCTCCCCCTATTTGTAGATATCAGAACCCTTTATACTAAGGTGAATTATGGACATAAAAAGAATGCTAAGTATATAAAACAGTGTAAGCAAGCAAAATACTATGAAAAGGATAATAAGATCAAAAACTTAGAATTACATAAGTGTGATTATCCAGAAATGTCATTAACAACAGAAATCATTTTCACAACTAATGAGTCCTTTTGGCTAGTTCCGATGATGCTGTCTGTCATGTTTCTCCTGTTGTCTCCTTTGGTAGCTGTAAGGCTTTGGATAATACTTGGGGGGTCTTGGAGGAGCAGCAGGATTGTTTCTTCCATATTCTCTATCATATATCCTTCTCTTGGTCATTGATTTCTCATATATCTCCCATTCCTGGGAACTATAGTGAATATTTTTGCTCTCATGGTAATCCAAAAGTAATTTGAGTGTTTCCAGGATGAGGGACTTAGAAGTGGGAGACCAAACCTCAGCATGTTCAAGAGCTGGAGTAGGAATGGACTTGCTTGCAGAAGCACCATCACCATACTTTCTTTTCTTTTTATAAGTCTAAATTTCAGGAGGAGCTTTGAAGAAAATAACTACAGGATCTTCATCCCAACCCTGAGTATAAGAATCAGGAGGAGCAACAGAGTCACCAGGACTTGGAGAAAAAGTGGGTTGAGGAGCTTGAGCAGGAACATCAGCAGCTAGTGGGTTCAAATGATGAGGGATAATGTTTGGATCAGCATCAAATTCAGGAAGGATTTGGTTGTGCATCCATACAGTAGTGTCATAGGTGTAGAATTTGACACTCTAAATTTGAGTTAGGACATCATCATGGATCTCTTTCACTTTTGCTTTCCAAAGCTCTTGCATGGCAGCATCTGATTTTTCTAAGTATTCTTTCACCAACTTCTCTCCCTTTCTGACTTCAACAGATAGCTGAGAGATGGCATTATCTTTGAAAGTGACAACTTCTTCACAGATTTTCATCTTAGTGACTTCAGCTCTTTTGTCCAATTCCATCTGATTGTTAGCAAGAGTTAGACCTTGTTCCATCACTTGACCAACACTAGTGATGGTGTGGTCTAATGCTTTGCCACGAATTTGGAATAGATGTTTGAGCTGATCAATATTATGCTGGATCTCAGCAAATCCTCTGCTCATCTCAGTTTCTAGAGCAGTTACCTTATCAGTGACAGTCTTTATAGAAGTATCAAAGTAAGATTTCTATTCTTGAAGGAGAAGTACAATCTGAGTCATCAAATCTGAGGAGGCAGGAGCTGTAGCAGCAGGAGGAGCAGAAGTAGATGGAGCAGAAGGAATAGGAGGAGCTACCCATGGAGCTATTTCTTGAATGGTCACAGAACTCTTAGGTCTTGTAGTATGTATGAGGCCATCTCCTTCTTCTATTATCTGAGGGAGAGAGAAATCCAAATTCCTGAGAGGAGCTTCAGCTGGCTTAGGTGGGAGCTCATTAGAAATGAAGATTGTTTCTGGTTATTCTTGGTGAGATTGAGCTGGAGTTCTTACTGGAGAGATTTCTGGAGACTTTGCTGGTGACTGTGCTGGAGATTGCACTAGAGTGGGGTCTTTGGGAATTTCAGTGAGTGGAGCTTTTGGAGATAGAGGAGGAGGGGATTCAACTGCAGTTAATTCCTCTATCATCTCATTGATGGCAGCATCTCGAGTAGGTCAAGTCGACTACATAAGTATATCATTCCAGTACTCGAGTAGGTCAAGTCGACTACTCGAGTATGTCATTCTACTACTCAAGTAGGTCATATGCTTACTCGATTAGGTTGTATCTTACTCGAGTCAAAGAGTTAGAATTTTGAAAATTTTTAGTATTTGACTAACCTTTGAGCCTTGAGCCTTCTTGAAAGTCCAACTTCTCTAGTCTTCTTTGTTGAGCATCCCAAGTTCTGTTTTGAAGAACGAGAACTTGGTCTCGTCCAGCAGCTTCATAAAGATGTCATCAATTTGCTTATCTGTAGAGACATATTGAAGGTTTATGTCCCCATGCTCGACATGCTCCCGGATGAAGTGATACCTTAGCTCTATATGCTTTGTCCGGCTGTGCGAGACTGGGTTGTTGGCTATTGCTACTGCGCTGGAAGAGTCGCAAAATAATGGAATCTTTTCAAACTTCATGTTCTAGTCCTCAAATTGATTCTTTATCCAGAGTAACTGTGCACAGCAACTGCCTGCAGAGATGTACTCTGTCTCAGCCGTTGAAATTGCCACACAGTTTTGCTTCTTGCTACCCCAGGAGATAAGGCTTCTTCCAAAGAATTGACATGTCCCGGAAGTGCTTTTCCTGTCGTCTTTACTCCCTGCAAAATCTACATCTGAAAAACCTATTAGTTCGTTGTCATTACTTCTTGGGTACCATAAGTGAAGATTTGGTGTACCTTTAAGGTATCTCAAAATCCGCTTTGTAGCAGCGTAGTGAGATTCCTTAGAGTTCACTTGAAATCTAGCACATACATATGTTGAGAATATTATGTCAGGTCTACTTACCGTAAGGTAGAGCAAGGATCCAATTATTTTTCTGTACTTAGTTTCATGAAAAGGTTTCCCTTTTTCATCATTGTCTAGAGACATAGTTGAACCCATTAGAGTTCTCATCGAGGTTGCGTTCTCCATTCCGAATTTCTCAATCAGCTCTTTGGTAAACTTGCTCTGTGAGATGAAAATTCCATCTTCAGACTGTTTCACCTGAAGCCCTAAGAAATACTTCAGCTCGCCCATACTGCTCATTTCAAACTTCTCTTGTATAAGTTTTGAAAACTTCTTGCAGAGGTTGTCATCAGTAGAGCCAAAAATAATGTCGTCGACATAGATTTGCACTAGCAAAATCATCCCTTTAATTTCCCTAAGAAATAATGTCTTGTCTATCTTTCCCCTTGTGAACTTGTTCTCAAGTAGAAAGCTAGACAGCGTCTCATACCAAGCTCGAGGAGCTTGTTTCAGGCCATATAATGCTTTGTGCAGTAAGTAAACGTAATCAGGAAAGTTAGAATCAACGAAACCTGGAGCTTGTTCCACATACACCTCTTCCTTTATGTCACCATTAAGGAAGGCAGACTTCACGTCCATCTGGTAGATAGTGAAGCCTTTGAGTGCAGTATATGCTAGGAATAACCTTATTGCCTCCAGCCTTGCCACTGGAGCATACGTCTGGTTAAAGTCGATTCCTTCTTCTTGACGATAGCCTTTTACGACAAGTCTGGCCTTGTTCTTTACTATCGTTCCATCCTCGTCACTCTTGTTCCTGTAGACCCATTTTGTCCCATGATTTTCTTACCTTTGGGTCTTGAAACAAGCTTCCATACTTTGTAGCGCTTGAACTGGTTTAGTTCTTCCTCCATCACCATTATCCACGATGTGTCTGAGTTTGCATCCTCAAACTTATTTGGTTCAGCCTGTGAGAGAAAACTTAAATATAGATTCTCATTAGTTGTACCTCTACGAGTTCTGACACCATCCCGGGGATCTCCTATGATCTGGTCCATGCGGTGATCCTTCAGATGTCTGAGCTCTAGAGTCCTTGCATCTTGATTATCTTCTATCACCAGAGTGACTTCTTCATCTTGGATGACTTCTTCATCTTGATCATCAGTCTCTCTAATAGGGGTTGGGCTGGTGATCTTGATGAACTTTTCACCTTTTTCTTCGGACGGTTCATCCAAGCTAATTTCTTTCAGCTTTGCACCTGCATTTTCAATAAGCACACTAGAAGAGTTACTTTGCAGTAAGCTCATCTCATCAAATACAACATGTATTGATTCCTCTACCAACAAGGTTTTTCTATTAAAAATCCTATATGCCTTACTATGACAACTATAACCTACAAAAATACCTTCAAAACTCTTTTCGCTAAACTTAGTAGTATGATACTTGCCATTATTGAGCACGAAGCATTTACAACCAAAGATTCTAAATATATGAGACTATCGGTTTCCTGCCCTTCAGAAGTTCGTAAGGTGTCTTATCATGGTTTTTGTTTATGAGAGCTCGATTTTGCATGTAGCATACAGTGTTGACGGCTTCAGCCCAAAAATATTCCGGAAGTGAAACATCACTCAACATAGTCCTGCAGGCCTTTATGAGCGTTCTATTCCTTCTCTCAGCCACTCCATTTTGTTGCGTAGTACGAGGAGAGGAAAACTCATGAAAGATACCTAAGCTTTCACAAAATTCTGTCATGGCCCCAGACTTGAACTCTGTTCCATTGTCACTTCTGATTTTGACTATGGAGTAGTTGTACTCATTCTGAACTTGCCTGACAAAATTAGAAAAGATGTCAAAGGTATCTGACTTGTGTTTTAGAAAGAACACCCATGCAAAGCACGAGTAATCATCAACAATTACTAACGTATAATCCTTACCTCCCAAACTTCTAATTTGCAGTGGACCAAACAAGTCCATATATAGTAGATGAAGACATCAATTAGAATCCTTGCCAATAACACTTTTAAAGGTAGCCCTTGTTTGCTTGCGTTTTACACATGCATGACAAGATCTATCTTTGATGTACTTGACATTTGGGGCATCACGTACTAAGTTCATTGAAAATAATTTATTAATAGTTTTGAAATTAATATGTGTTAGTCTCTTGTGCCATTGGTCAACATGAGATACACTATCTTTTACTAAAAAGCACACTGGTGTCGAAGAATCTATACAAATGAAATTCAAGCAAAATAAGTTTCTGCTTCGAGTGCCGGATAGAATTATTTCCATATTATCAACAGATTTTATCAAGCACTTATCAGCGTGAAACTCAACTATGTATCCTTTATCGCAGAGTTGGCTTATGCTTATAAGGTTATGTTCCAAACCTTCAATGTAAGCCACATCTGAGAAGTATACATTACCATTCGTAATCATACTGTAGCCTTTAGTGATTCCACGATCCGAACCTCCAAAGATGACCTTCGGTCCGTTCACGATTGGAGTAAAGTTCTGAATTAGGCTTCTTGTCCCGGTCATATGCTGAGAGCATCCACTGTTCAAATACCAGATTGGCGTTTTGGTGGCCTTTGGACATACCTGCACTCACAATCAGTTTGCCTTAGGAACCCAAATATGTTTGGGTCCTTGGTCTCGGGTTAGAACACTCCCCCTACGAATATTAGCATTAGGAGTGGTCTTCCTCATATTGCCAACATATGGGGTTGCAGCATTTCTGGGATTAAACCAATAATTAATGACAAAGTGACCAATTCTGCCACAACACCAACAGTAAAATCTGTTGTATCTTTGCTTTATGTTCTCCTGCTTGACCTTTTGGAATTGAGGTCTAGCAGGGGCAGCATTCTTGGAGGAAGAAGCTTCATGATGATTACAATCACATGTTTTCTTCTCCTTCACTGGCTTTTCTACAACAGGCTTTGCCTTTGGTGCCTTCTTGAAGTTATGGCCATGATTGAAAGGGCCATAGCTCTGACGAATCACTTCTTCATAAGGTGCCTTAAAGACACTTTTGCCAACGTTTCTGGGGCGAGGCCATCCTTGATAACGGGAATTTGGCTCTACATAGGTAGGCCGAGGAAAGTGTCTGTAGGATGAGTCAGGATCAAACTCATTTGAGGGAAATATGACCTTTTTGAACGTGGTCTGATCTTGAGGTGCTTTCCCCTTCTCTTTGGCTAAGGCCTTTTTGGCGGCCTTATTCTTCCATTAAGCCTTGTTTCTCCTAGAAGACTTACTAGGAGTTTCTTCATGACCTAGTCCAGCACCCTTGTCCTTAGCAGATAATTCATCAATGAATGGAAGAACAGTCTTAGGCTTCGAGAAACTTTCAACAAGTTTCTTTTCAGCGGCGAGTTGTTCTTCCAACTCTTTGATGATTTTCTCTTTAAGGTCAGGGTGCTCAAGAGCTTTGTTATATTCTTCAATAGTATTATTGAAGTTCTCTTAGAGCGAGTCAGTCTTTGCGACTTTCTCTCTCAAGATGCTCTCTTCAGCTTTGAGAGACTTCATCTCTTTAGCCTGAGTTTTCACGACTCGGCGACATTTGTCGTAAGCCATGATTAACTCCTTATACTAAGTCATGAGTTTTGACTCATCGGCAGAAGAGCTATCCTCACAATCATGTTCAGAAACTTTAGAATCTGAATGAGGAGTGTGAGATTTTACCTTCCCAGTGAACTGGGGCTCTTGTTCATCATCAGTTTGAGCCATGAGCCCAAAATAATCTTCTTCTCCACTCGACTCAGATGAGTCAGAGTCACTAAAAGTCTTGTCCTTTATGGCCATCAAACGTTTCTCTGTCCTCTTCTTGTTGTATGGGGACTTCTTTTCCTCTCTTCTACCACCCTCCTTCTTCTTGTGAGGGCAGTCAGTGATGACGTGTCCTGGCTTATTACAACAATAACAAATAATGTCAGTAGAAACATGTTTGTTCGGTTTAGAATTATACCTGTCATGGCTGCTTGAGCCTTTTCGTTGACGATCACCATCGTGTTGTGATCTTCTATAGGAGGCATCCTTGCCTTTCTATTTCTTCTTCTTGTTCAAGAATTTCTTGAACTGTCGAGAGATTAGTGAGAAATCTCCTTCTGATAGTTCAGACCCCGAGGTACTTGTCTCTGAGGTTTCTTCTTCACTTACTTCTGGTTCTGGAGTAAGAGAAACAAACTTTGTCTTCTTAGAGGTGTCTGCCTTTAAAGCAACAGACTTCTCTTTGAATGCATACCTGCTCTTCTATTCTTCAGCCTTTCTGGTGTTGAGTTAAAGCTCATATGACATAAGCTTCCCGAAGAGATACTGAGGGTCTGTCTCGGTCAGTTTTCCAAACTCCCTTATGACACAGACCTTGTTATCTCATTCCTTAGTTAGGGAACTCAAGAACTTATCATTTAATTCTCCATTAGTGAAAACTCTGCCATAGACCCTTAGCCCATTCACTATCTTGAAGAAATTCTCAAAGGAGTCAGCAATGGTATCTTTGTTTCCTTGTTGGAAAGCTTCATACATCTAAATAAGAAGGGATCTTCTATCATCCTTCACTTCTTCGGTGCCTTCCATTAAGGTAACTAGTGACTGCCACATATCCTTCGCAGACTGGCAGTGAATCAGGTTTTGCAGCATTGAATCATCGACTGCACTTGCTATAATATTTTTTGCCTTTTTGTCCAAAAAGACAAGTGCAATCTCATCCTTATCTAGATCCATAAGTTTCTTTGGGACTTTCTTAGTTAGATCTATAGTGGAGACGGTCATGGGAATGTAAGAACCTTCTTCAACTATCATGAAGATCCTTGGATTCACAGCTTCCATAAAGAACTTGATTCTCTCTTTCCACGTGGGAAAATTATTTTTGGTGCAAAAACGAAGCTTGGCAAAATCTTTAGCCTTGTCCATCTTTTGGTAGATCTCAAATGACAACTATTGAAGGATCTGATCAAGGTGTTAACCTTTTAACGATCAACCTCCCTCTGATACCAATTGAAAGTTTATAGTTGCCTACCTAAATCACCTAGAGGGGGGTGAATAGCTGAATTGTGCGTCTTTTTGCGGAATAAAAATTACAAACCAATACATAGATCTATCTACCAATCAAACACAGATGAGGAAAGATTTATAGTGGTTCCCCAACCTTGGGTACATCCACTTTACCTCACCGATCTAGCAATACACTAGACTCGGCTACTCCACTATCTCGGATTGAAAATCAATCCTACCCTCGAAACAACATTCCTATAATCTCGATCCACAAAACGGATCTACACTCGGAAGATAAAGCTTCCTACAAACTCGGAGACAAAAAGCTACTACACTCATAGAAATTTCTCCTGCAAGAATGAAATAAAATTCTATAGAAATACAAACAGTGAAACTTGTCAGATCTGCAAGTAATCGGCCAGGATCTTCTTCTTCTAGACTTTTCAGCTTTATCAGATAGGTGAATAAAACCTCGGCAAAGTCAGATCTGAATCTTCTTGACTTTACACGATCGAATAGAGGATGAAGAGTTGAGCGGAAATCCCGATCTGTAAAATCTTCTTAATCTGAATCCTCTGAAAATGAAAACCCGAGCCGGTCGGGAATCTGCGATGGCGATGACGGCGGATTTCGCTTCTTGGAGAGAGAAAGAGGAGACAGAAAGCGGCTGCAAAAACTTCTTAAAAAATAATATTCTTAAAATTTAGAATTGTTAGGGTTTGTCAGTTTAGACAAGACCTTTAATATGAGAGGAGAAGATTAGCCATAATTGAGTCATTATGAGAGACATGTGGACCAATCACGTCAAAGTTTATGAATAAGACCGTTAGGTATGGACTTAACGAATTTTCTGAAAAGTCTAAGTAAAATACTCGAGATATACAGGATTACTCGAGTACATGCAACACTACTCGAGTAGGTAGAAGATGACTACTCGAGTATATAAGAAAAACTACTCGAGAGAGTATGAGATGATTACTCGAGTACATGGAGTCAACTACTCGAGTAAATAAAAGGAGAAAGGAAATTAGCTACTCAAGTAATAAGAATAACATAATCGAGTACTTAAGTACTTACACGAGAGGTGGAGTCGATTACTCGAGTATAAGAAATACTACTCGAGTATATAAGAATGAACTACTCGAGTATATAAAAAACTACTCGAGTCACAGACTTAGAAAATTTCTGGACTGGAAAACAGAACTACTCGAGTATAGAAGTTAAACTACTCGAGACAAATAGAACTACTCGAGTATATGGAGATGACTACTTAAGTAATTCATTTAGAGAAATTTTATGGAATGGGATTCTATATTACACGAGTATAAACACTGTACTACTCGAGTTGTAGATGAACTACTCGAGTACAGGACTTAGACTACTCGAGTTAGTGAGAACTACACGAGAGTAAGAATTCAACTACTCAAGTATATAAGATGACTATTCGAGTTTTTAACTTCGAAAAATTTGAGAAGATAATTTCTGTAAAACCGAGAGGAGAAAAGAAACTACTCGAGTAGTTGTATTAACTACTCGAGAGCCATAATTGGACAACTTGGGATATATCTTAACTACTCGAGTAGGAGTATTATTACTCGAGTATGAACCCAGTAACTTACTCGAGTAAGTAAAGAACTACTCGAGTACTTTACTTAGGAAAATTTTCTTGATGGAATTTTTCTTCTTCTAAGGGATGACCAGCATCAACTCTTTTCACATAGTCCTAGAGCTTGAATATGAAGTGTATCCCAAAGAGAGGCTACACATGAGTCAACACTTTGGAGCACACAATGAGGGATTACATTGTATGGTCCTGTGTTTAGTGACCCATTGTAGACTGACATTGGTCTACACTTCCCATAACAATTCCTGCAAACACAACTCAAACCAAGCATCAAATACAACTTAATTCATCTTAGTTCAAGGGCGACTTCATCAAATCTGGGTTAGTATGGATACAATACCCAACAAAATGCGTTGAGTGTTGAAGGTTCACTTGACGCCTCAAGATGCAAAATTTCAGCTAAGTATTTCTGTGTTGAGTCACATGGCCTCACTCAATGCCTATGTAGGTTGACTGAAAATTGTCAAGTCCACAAGCATGTCATGCTGACATCATCCAAAATTGAAATGTTGCGGGACTTGCGCACTAGATGACAAAACGCGACGTATGCCTTTATTACAGCAATTAAAGCAAAAGCTACTTTGTAATTACCAATTTCGGCTTGCCCATATAGAGAAAAGAGCTGTTGGATGGCAAAACAAAAAGTGGACTTTACATAGAAATTAAATAGAGCTTTTTCTCTGGATAGTCATCCTCTCAATTAGTAGAGAATCCTTTACACTGGAATTAACAAAAGGTCTGTAATATATAGATAAAAGCTAGTTGTTTGAAGATAATTCAAGAACTGAGAATCAATTAGGACTTCAATAGTAAATACATAAACTATTTTTCTGTAAGAGAAGAAGGAGAAGTAGAGCATTCAAAAGGTGTTATTCATCTTCAAGGCCACTACACTCAAACACTGATACATCTAAGGCTTAGATAAACAGAACTCTATTGTGGATTTCTCAGCACAAGCAGAACAAATTTGAAGATTAACAATCTTGCTGCTTTGAAGAAGTAAGGACTGAGCTTTCTCAGTTCAGGAAAAAGAAGGCTCAGAGAACATTCTCTCTATAGTCAATCATCATCAAACATTCACTCCTTCTGTAGGATGTTCTGAGTTGTAAGTCTAAATTTGTTGGATCCCTAGTTGGATTGGGGCTAGGTTCACTAATTAGGATGATTGACCCACCATGTATAGCCAGGGTCATGTGTGTGTCCTATAGTTTAGGCTAAGTCCTTAGATTCAACCTTACATGGACCAGCCAACAGAAGACAGCAGAAGACTCAAGACTTAGAAGAAAATCAAGTTTAGAAAATGAGTTCGACGTTCGTCGAACTCAGCTTGACGATAATCGTGCTCCGCTCGACGAACTCAGAGTCAATTCTTTGAGTTGAGCTCGAAGATATTCGAGCTCAGGTCGACGAACTCTGAAAGTTCAACTTCAACACATTATGTCCAAAATACCTTCTCTGAACTCAGATCGATGAAGATAGATTATCAGCTCGACAAACTCGGATCACAAAATTGGGAAGCTTTTCACAGAAAGCAGTTAGCTGATCACAGGTCGACGAACTTGGATCTCAGGTCGACGAACAAGAATTCTCCGGTCGACGAACATGATCTCTCTGGTCGACGAACTTTGATCTCAGGCCGACGAAATTTGTTCTCTGGTCAACGACTTTTGTGAAGCTCCAAACTTAGTATTTCCCTCAATTTCTGTCCTTATTCCATATTATCTAGCAATATTTTCCTGAGTAATTAATGCATATATTCTCTGAATATAGCCATTAGTGGCAGCATTGACTATGGTCTTCATCAGGTTAAATACTTGCTTAATTAATTGGGATAGTTGAGAAAATTCATTACTGAAAATATTCTATCCAGCCGTATTTCATTCTCCAGGCAGTCATCATTCAATACAATGGAATTAAAAATTCAAAGGAGAATACGACTGAATAAATAAAAGAGATTTTTCTCTTCAAAAGAATATTGCGCTCTCAGTACATAGAGAAGATTTATAGAAACACTCAAGATTATATGCTTCTCTGTACAGAAAATATTTTGTTTTCTCCTTGACCATACTGAAGAAGAACAACAACAAATACAAATCAAGAGTGTTCTTCAACTTTCACTCCAAGAGCTTTCAAGGACAACATATTCATATCAGTCAGAAGTTCCTGGATCATCTTTTTCAAGTCAAGGTTGAAGACTGAAGACCTACACCCTGTGCAAGACTCCAAGTGATATTGAAAGGAGTACTTGACAACAGTAAATACACTAGTCTTCTCTGTTGAATAGAGAAAGAGAATAAATCATCAACCTCTCTCCCCCCTCTGTATAAAGGGTTTAGTAACTCCCTTCAAAATTTTATTTTGGTATTTGTGCACCTGATCAAAAGCTCAAAGGTGGCAGTCACCTGATCAAAACCTGCTAGTGGAATCCTACTAGGGTGGTAGAAGAGTGGATGTACCCAGGTTGGGGAACCACTATAAAATTTCTTATGATGTCTGGTTTCCCTTTTTCTTGTTATTCTTGATGTGGTTGTGATAGATTAGGCTAGCTGTGATGTGTTGGATTAGATTTACTTAGATTGCTTTTGATTTCTGTTAATCTTGGTATCTCTTATTTTCATTACTCTGATAATTTTTAAAAGATTAAAAAGATTTTAGATTACTATATTCACCCCCCCCTTTAGAGTAAATCAGGACTAACCCCATCTTTCAAAATTATAAAGGATGAGTTGTAGGATCCTATTGAGGATCGGTGGTAGGGTATGTGTGCCTGAGGTAGGATCTTGGTCAAGATCTGTGGTAGGAGATTTATTATGTCTGAGTGTAGGGCTATCCTCCTAGCTTGAGTTATATGGCTTCTTGATAAGACCGAGGTAGGTGATCTGAAGGGTTACTGAGCTGTAGGAGTAAAGATTACTCAGAGTGTGTGGGGCTATGGCCTGAAATAGGGCTTGGAGGAAGCCTGAGAAATCCCGTAGAATGTGTGTTATAAGATCTTTGAGCCAAGTTTGGAGAAGATTGCCTTGTCTAAAATAGTGTTAGAAAGGTGGGAGGTAGATTGGATGTACCCATACCTTGGGGAACCACTATAAATATCTATGTGCTTTTTGTGATTGTGTAGTTAAACCTAAAATAGTTAAGAAAAATAAGAAAGTGTCAGTCAACCTATTCCCCTCCCCCCCCCCCCCCCCCCCGCTAGGTGGTTCAGTCTACTACTCTAATAACTTTCATATATATTGATTATATATATATATATTGAAGAGATGTAGAGGACGATCCAATCCTTGGATTTTAAAATCAAAAATAAATAGAACAGTCAATCTCTCCAACAATGGCGTCGTCAAAAACTTTAGAAGACTACTTTCAGAATAATCAAATTTACAAGAAAAATCATCAAGCGCTCTTAATTATTCCCAAGATAAGTTATATTCAAATCTCTCAATAACAAATAAGTATTTGTTGGAAAAACCCTATTGATTTAACTTAACAAAATATATTATAAGTGATTTTACAACCTAGCATTAGTACCCACGATGTATAGTAAGGGTAATATGATCATAAATGTCCGAAGAAGTTAGTAAAGTCAAGGGCATGAGAAAAGTACACTGAAATACGGAAGAAAATAGTGTTAAGCCAACATGTGCCGACTAAAAGTCGATGCAACGCCGACTGGAAGACAACATCACTTCAACTAGAAGTTAAAGCAACCTGAGAACTGAAGTTAACACTACTTCAAGGTAGAAATTGACATATAAGTCAATATGATACCGCCACAACGTCGACTATAAAGTCAAGTTTACTGAGCTTATATCTAAAGGAAGATCTCGACATAACAACTATTAGAAGTCGATATACTGTAAACTGGAGCTTAATTTGGAATTAATAAAGGATCTATCTAGACTTATTTATATGATGATTTTATGAAGTTATTTCAAATATTTCTAGCTGTTGGAAGAAGGCTTAAAGGAATGATTATCCATTGGTTCCAGATGAGTATTTATAGAAGGATTTTAAAGAAGTATTTGAGAAGATTTGGAAGAAGAATAATATCATTCCTTCTGAAGAAATTTTTTATGAAGAGGATAATTCAAAATTATTCAGGATTTATATACTCATATTACAAAAGAAGAATACGATAAGAACTTATAGAATACTCACAACATTCAGATAATCAACAGTTCTTCTTCTACTACTTCTCTGTTGCTGCTACTATAACACTTCTAAAAGAATAATCAAAGAAGAACTTTGGATCAGAAATGTATAATCCTTGCAACTTCTTCAAGCAAGGATTCACCATCAACAAGAGAATCAAATACACTTAGTGCCATATAGTCTTGTGATTCTTGCTGAGAGGACTCATCTAAAAGACAATTTCTTCTTTTATCTCTACTCTTCTTTTCTTGTATTATTGAGTAAGGAGTTTTAACAATCCATTTTCAATGGATTCAGTTACTGGTTTTATGAGTCTCCTTACCAAAAGACTCAGTCAGTTGTGTTGATGATAGAAAATGGGCACCACTAGATAACAGTGTTCGAACTCACTTGGATAATGGAGGAGGTTGATTAGGAACTATCGAGCAACCAGTTACTTTGATGGTTAGGATTAGAGGTTGATGACGAGAGAGGAGAGGGGAAGGGAAGAAGAGGGGCCGCTTGCAGCGGCAACAACAGACTTCGCCCGCTGCGGATTAAATGTCACTCTTGCAACGGGCTTTCCTTTGATTATAATTCAGTATTACAGCTTGAGTTACTCCTTTGCATGAGAATATAAAGGGTACATGGGGAAGCTAGCGTCAAGTGGAAAGAAGATTCCAGATGCCACGCGGTTTGACCAAAAAGGCCGGCAGACCACACGGACATCTGATCCCAGCTCGCTACTCTAAGCCGAGCAGAACTACTCGATCAGGCGGATAAGACCGCGCAGGTCGCTGAAGCCAAGGCCGGGAAACAAGCCAAAATGGCTTAAATGCGTGGACTGGTGATCAGTCTGCGAGCAGCACTAGCGGACAGAAAGACTGTGGCCGCAGGGTTTGCTGTGTTGGACGGTCCTCGAGGTTCGTCCTCCCAAAATGAGAGGTATGGCGGTCTATTTATAGGCTGGAGGAGGTGATGCCCAGAACTAGGCTCGATGATGTCACCCTGATGATACAGGAGAGCTGCGATTGAGTCCGCAACAAACTGCGAGCTGAAGAGGAGCTAGCCTACTACTGGGAGAAGTCGATGCTGGTAAGATGGAGATGCTTATTGCGAACTGCTCATTGAGTCCGCCTGGCTCGCAGCAGACAGCTTGAGTCCACCTCTACTGTTGGATGGCGCCAGTTTGCTACCTTCTAGAAGGTAGAAGGAGCAGATCTCCCTTACTGGATGAGTGAGATCGCCACCTTCTAGCAGGCTGGAGTCGAATCCACGTTGTATTATGCGGTCTTGTGAGGAGTTTTCGGTCCTGCTGCCAAGTCCTTTGTCGGGCGGACTAAGACTAAGTCCGCCACCTACTAGCGGACTGAAGGGTTGGTCGCCCATCGGGTGACCTGGCAGACTAAAGGAGTAGGTCTCCCCTACTACTGAAGTCTTTATTATTGGATGGACATGCCTGCTACCACTGTTGGGCGGCCTGACGCTTGTCACTTGGGCGACCTGAGGGGTTGTTGCCTTTGAGCAACCTGAACCTTGTCTCGCTCTGTTAGGCGACCCGGAGGCATGTCACCTACTTCTTGGCAGACTGGGGCATAGCGGAGAGCTGTCCACACTTGTAGAAAGGGTGGTCGCTTGTTGATATTGTATCCTTGCTAGCTGGCCGACCTGTAGGAACGGGCTGAAGAGCAGACCGCGCCTCCCGCCGAGCATGCGGTTACTGGGCGGTATGTGTGGATACCAATGCGAGTCCGCCACCCAGTTAGGTTGTCCACACCTATTGGAATTGAGGGAACCATTGCACGGTTTGCCGACCTAACCGTGCGGCTGCAGGGGCGGACTGTGGAAACAGTCTGCAGCCCCTATAGAACGAACGGTTGCTGCATGACCTAGGCGGTTAGACTGTGGAGACTTTCCTAGCTGCGTTTCCTGCACGGATAAAGGAGTTTATCCACCAGATCAAAAGAGGGTTGAGACAGGTCGTGATCTCCACGGGTAACTTGGAGCAGGCCGCAAATTGCAAGCTAGTTACCTTGGGTGGCATCGCCGATTACTGGGTTAATATAATCCCCGATCTTTTTTAAGTCCTGAAGGGAACTTATAAAAAGTAGGAGACCCATCAAAATTGTGATCTACTCCACGAAAAAATAAGAGATAGGGAGAGATAGAACCTGATGTCTCTCCTCAAAAAAGGTTTGCCAATGCCTATCTTTTTCCTGCAAAGGAAAAGTTAATATACACGAATATAGGCACATCCTGTGTGTACCTAAATTGTTTTGCAAAACGAAGAAGACTTGAATATATTCCATTGAGTCTCTGAAGGGAACTTGCTAATATCTGCTATATCTACAAGAAGAAGAGTGAGATGCAGATATAAAAAAATAATTCGCATTACCAGAAGAGAACTTGCTAATATCTGCTAATCTCTACAAGAAGAAGAGTAAGAAATTGATATAAAATGAAATAATGCACAAGTACCTGAAGGGAACTTGTCAACATCTGTTAATTTCTGCAAGAAGAAGAGTGAGAAGCAGATATAAAAGAAAATAACTCGCAAGTACATGAAGGGAACTTGCTAATAGCTGTTAATCTCTACAAGAAGAAGAGTGAGAAACAGATATAAAAGGAAATATTTCGCAAGTTCCTGAAGGGAATTTGTTGATGTTGACTATTGTTACGGTAAGGAAGATATAATTGGATAGTAAAAGAAATGTCCGACAAACTCTGCTATTAACCAAATAAAGATGAAACCGCGATAATGATCTTTTCACGTGATCAGATATGATATATTTAATATGAAATCTAGATCCACCAGATGAAACCATATTGATTAGACTTCAATAACATGGCTTGTCAATAAATAAAACTAGATTCTTCAATTGAATAATAGATGCCCAGAATAAGCATAGTCAATCATCAGCGGATAGAGCTTCATGAAAGTCAAGTATATAAAGCCAGTATATGCGAGAAGTATAATGCAATAAATCCTTCGGAGAGGTTGAATTTAACCTGTTAACCTGAAAGAAGCCAATTTTACATAAAAGCGTTCTAACTGCGCTCCCTTGGAAGGGCACAAAAAGGGATAAAATACAGATGAACCACGCTCCCTCGGAAGGGCTCAAAAAGAAAAGGGTACAGATGAACCGCGCTCCCTCGGAAGGGCTCAAAAAGAAAAAGATGTGGATGAACCGCGTTCCCTCGGAAGGGCTCAAAAAGAAAAAGAAGAATCCCAAGAAGGAACGATGGACACACTGCTCTCATGCCTTGGCCTACAAGCTATGCTGATTAGTTAGGCCAGGTGCACCAAGTGGTCCATAACATTGCTCGCCAAGAAAGATCGGTGAAGTTGTGGGTCCCCTGAAGGCAAGGCTTGAGAGTACATTGGAGTGTTTGATTACCACAGCGTGAGATGATCAATAAGGCCAGGTTCACCCAGGGGCGATTGCTCGCTCAAGAAAGATCATCTTAGATGTAATAATATCCCAAGCGGAGCACAGTAGAGCTAACATCTGGGACCTACCTTGATGCAAGATGTGTGTTAGATACCGGCTAGGATCCGAAGCCCTGAAGTCATCCTACACTGATTGGATGTTGAAAGAAATGGTAAACCTCTAATACCAATGGAAAGTGACTTAAGCAATTTGAAAGTACGAGTTAGATCTGATATACTCTAGAGGGGGGAATAGAGTATGGTGCTTAAAAACTTTTTACAACAGTTGTTGTAATCTGAGTGAACAGGGAAGCAAATATTAAATCTAATCACAGAAACTATCTAATCACAAAACAAAAGAAACTAATCACAGATCAATCACAGCTAGAAACAAAAATAAAGACAAGCAAGCCAGAAGACACAAGGAGCTATAGTGGTTCCCCTAAACTTTGGTACATCCACTCTTCTACCACCCTAGGTAGGAATCCACTGCGGGATGAGTTGATCAGGTGTCCTGCGCACCAATGAGCTTTTAATAAGGTGCTCAAAAACCAAATCAGATTTTTTGATCAGGTTTCTTGCCACCAATGAGCTTTTGCTAAGGTGCTCAAAAACCAAACACAAACTTTTGAAGGGAGTTTGAAAATCCCTTTACAGAGATGGGGATGAGAGAGTGATGGAAGTCTTCTCTTTCTCAGAGCAGTTGAGAAGACTAAGTGGATATGATGTTGTCAAAGCTCCCCCTGAGTTCTTGAGATGTTCAGGAAATGAAGCTTTGCTGTAGGGTGATAGGCCTTCATAAAGATGATCTCCAGCAATTGATGATTACAACAACAGCTGAAATGTTAGATGTCTGGAGTCTTGAATGATGTTGGCCTTGAACACTTGAATCAAAAGAGATCTGAATATTTCAGATGGTTGATCTCCTTTTGGTTGTGTGTTCTTGTAAGAATTCTTTGAGACAGTGAATGTCTACAGCTCTTTCTCTTTTTCTCTTGTGAACAGTTGGTGTTGAGAAAGATGTTGTTCCAGAGAGAATTTTGTTCTTGTTCTTCTTATTCTGCTTATCTGTGCTGTGAGAGATTCAACAATATTGTGTTTTATTCCTTTTTGTTCTGAATAGAAAATGATCCTCTGTTAGGAATAGCCGTTGGCCTGTCATTAAATGACTTCCTTAATTGCCTTTGTCTTCTGGGGGAAAGTCCAAAGAAACATTCCTTGATAATCTCTTGAAACTTGGTCCAGAATAAGTGAAAACGGCTACAAAATCTTCTGAATTAATTACTGACAATAACTTCTTAACTGTTCTGAATTTGAATCTTGAAAAACATTTACTCTTCAGAAAAACATCGAACTGAGCTCAGCGAATTGGACTTAGACAGCAACAGAGATCGTCGATATGAGCTCAACTATCGTCGAACTGAGCTCAGAGATAGAGAATCAACACTGGAGTCAAGATCGTCGAACTGAGCTCGAAGATCGTCGAATGGAGTTCGACGATTAGTTGAAGTTGGGCTCAGCGATCGTCGAATGGAGTTCGACGATCCATCGAAGTTGAGCTAGACGATCGTCGATTGGAGTTCGACGATTCGTCGTACTGAGCTCGACGAAATGACTTAGTCTCCAAACAGAATAACCTTGGTCTTGAGGGCAGCTTCCAAACCTAACTACTAACCCTTAGACTCAATCCTAATTGACATTTAGATCTATACAATGAGGTCAAAAACAGGTTTCCTAGAGACATAGTGATCCTCACCCAAATTAGTAATAGGGTGTTCCAACAATCTCCCCCTATTTGGGTTAGGATTACTATTTACAGAAATTGAAAATAAAAAACAACATACAAAGCAATAATAAACAATAACATAGCAGAAACACAGATATATTATCCCAGACAGAATTCAGAAATCAGAATAATTGTCACCTTACAGAATTATTCCTTCTCCTTGCTCTTTATAAGTTTAATTTCTCTATTGGGGTTAAGAGCTTCTTTCTCTGACCTTCTGTCATCTGCTGCACCTAGAGAAGTTTGTTGCTTAGGCCTTGATACCACAGCTTCAGGGTGCAGCTCCATATATCTTTTAGAATCAAAGAATTTGCTTGAGGCATATCTTTCCAGTTCTTTCTTTCTTTGTTCTGACAATGTAGTAAAGCTTGAGGTGTCCTTGCCTTGCTCTTTGGCTTTCTTAATTTGATCCAGGGCAGCTAACTCTTTCAACATAGCAGTCCATGCAGTAGATTATTTTCTGGATCCGCAAATGGCACTGGAGGCAATATCTGTTGGAAGGATTGATCTTAAGGAGCTCTCAGTATCACACACACCTCTTCCCGACATGATCGCAAAAGAACATTGAAGTTGATCAACAACTTCATCCAAGAGAACATAGAGGCTGGTGTCGTGTAATACCATACTTCCACCTCCGACATCAACTTGGACATATACACAAAGGAATTGAGTGGTAGTTTCTTGAAAAGCTTACAACTAGTTGGAATTGATCAACATCCACTATCAACTTGCGAGAGTGTTTTTGTTACTATTATTTTCTAAAGT